>JANAVB010028198.1:1131135-1249711 GCA_029216955.1 Iris pallida | reverse complement strand
GACATGGTTTAATTATATTGAACATGGTTTGGTTGGTTTTGGTTACTTATTTGGTACGTGAACATGGTTGAATTATATGTGAACATGGTTGTTTTTGGTGTTGGTATTTATATATTATTCTAATATATATATATATCTATATATATATATACACACTGATGACATTTTGAAATCTGTCATTGAACTCGGTTTTATGATACATAAGAAGTGCCATGAAATAATATTCATGACATTTATTGTTTCATTGAGTAATTTTAGATGACATTTCTCAGGTGTAATTTAGATGACATTTATTAGATGACATTGAAACATGTTAAGATGACACCTGCAAAATGTCATGAAAGTGTTTATCCTCTGTCATTTAGATGGCACAAAAAAGGTGTCGTGAAAATATCAATGACATTTATTAAATGTCATAGAATGATTTACATGACACCTATTAAGTGTCGTACAGTCAATGACATTTATGAACTGTCATTGAAGCAGACTAAAATGACATCAGTAAAGTGTCGTGGAAAAAGCATTAGACGACATCAAATAAATGTCATCGTAAAGATATTATATGACACTTACAGAGTGTCGTTGAAAGTTAAAACTTTCTATGACACCCCCTCTAGACTGCACCAAAAAAAGTGCCATGGAAAGTCATTAACGACACTTTTCGAGTGCCGTTAAAACACTTTTCTGTTGTAGTGTATGTAATAAAATGCAAACTAAAAATAAACAGTATAATGGCAAGGTATCTTGCCTGGTGTGTTGCTCAGTGGGGTGCGATGTTCCGACATGTCCTGATCGTCCAATAGCCACGACTGAGGTGTAATGGTTTGAGATCACGAGGAATAGGGAAGGACGATTAGACACGATCAATGGTGATAATTGAAGAAGATATTTGTGGAAAGAATTATGTATATTATTTTTAGAAGGTACTTTCAATACTTGAAAACTAGATTTTAGAAAAACAAATTTTGGTATATACTTGAAATTCTAAAAATCATTTTTATGGAAAACTCTAGATTTGTCAAAAATAGGAAATGTTTTATATTAATAAAATAATTTTAGGAAAAATCTGTTTGAACAAAAAGCGCTAAATTTGTAAATGCAGGATGTTTGACAAAAATCTAAATTTTGTTAGTCAAAATATTGCAAGTGGATAATTAAAAATCTAGAGAAATATTTTAGGGTTAAAAAAAAACTATCTTGAAAATTTACTAGAAAAATAATATTAATAATAATGTAAATAATAATTTTTAACAAAACAACAAACTAATACGTGATTAATAAAATAAATGACACCATTTAAATAAATTATAATAATATTTAATAATAAATAATAATAATAATACCAAGTAATAAGAATGACACCTTGATAATAATAACAATACTGACATTAATATATACAGTATTATATAATACTAGTAATCATAATATAATAATATTAATAATAATAATAATAATATATATCAGTAATATATAATAGTAATAACAATGCTGTACAGTAGCAGCAATACAATAATATTAATATTATTAATAAAAAAAACTAAAACATCTAATCCCTTCCCCCCATACAGCGAGAGGGAGAGAGAGAGAAGAGGAAAGAGGGGTTTCACCTGAGGGGGGCGGATCCGGCCGGCGGTTGGCGCGCGGAGGCGCTCGCGCGGGCGGGGTCACGGCGGAGCGGAGAGGAGGTGGAGTCGGCGGATGGACGCACGGCCATCGGCGAGAGGTCGACGGGCCCGACGAGAGGAGAAGTCGGAGGGGGCGGATGGGGGTTTTCCAACGACGGTTGAGGCACTGGAGACGGCGCGGTGGTATTCGCCGGCGCCAGAGGAGGCGGAGAAATCGGAGGGCGCGACGGAGCTCCGGCACGGCAGGGGTCACTCGTCTGGAGCAGCGCCGGAGATCCCCAGCGATGTCGGCGTGCACCCGGCGACTCCGGCGGTGGTACGGGAATGCCGAATCTCGCGGGTCGAGGTGAGAGTTTCTCCCCCTTCTCCTATTTCTGGTGGTGGTGATTGTGGTGTTGTGGGGTTTCTTCGGGTGGCCGCGGTGGTGAAGATGGTGGTCGGAGGGGCTGGGTTCGGCCGAGGCCGGACATGCGGCTGAGAGGCTGATGATGATGAACGAGGACACAGACACGGGACACGATTTTGTGGTGTTTTGGTTTGTGGCAGTTGGAGTGGCGATGGCGACGGGGCGAGGGAGATAGTGTTGTGTTTGTCGGTATGGGGAGTCAGTAAACGTGTCCTGCGAGACACGGGACGAGTCGGTGTCCGAAGCTGTCGGACACGGAAGAAGAATGTATTTGTATTGGTGGGGATTATAGTGGATGGGAGGCACGGACACGATGCACAAAGGGGGTAGAAATTTTGGTTGAGAATTTTGGAGGAGTACCTCTCCTTTTATAGGAGGTGGGAATACCCAGTTGGATAGGGATTGGGAGAATTTAAATTTTCCCTAGATAATATCATGCTATTTTTAAATTCGATTTAAACTAAATCAATCCAAATCAAATCCAATCTAAATAAATTCTATACTTAATTTAAAATAATTTAAATACAGTCAATAAAATCTTTTGCAATTTAATTTACCATATTTAATCAAATATTAAATTTAACATAATCTCAAATTTATTTTCATAATTAAATAAATATAGTAATTAATTTCGAAAATCACGATAAATACTTTAATATTAATTCATGAACTAGCTTTATAAATAACATAATCTATTAATAAGCAAAATTTATATTTCACAAAATATTAAACTACAATTTCTAAATCTTAATTTATTTGTAAACGACGAATAAAATAACCTTTTTATACAAAATAAAAATATTTATCACCTTTGTTTGAACATGTACTTTTCTAAAATAAAAATTTTAATAAAAATATTTTTCTAACATATGTACCTCGACACATATTCGCACTCGTCGAGTATTTACGAAATACAACACCGCACGTTACGCAAATTCAACAATGAGAACTCGTATGCGACGTGCAGATACGAAATACAAAATGAATACAAAATTATATATATATAAAAAATCGTAGTAGAAATTTAGGGGGTTTACATCCTACCCAACTTAAAAGAATTTCGTCCTCGAAATTTAGAAAAAATTAGGATAGGTAGGGCGAAGGGGATGGTAAGAGTTTGTTCGAATAGATTTACGAGATCTTCTTATGACGAGAATGCAACAAAATATTCGACGATGAGGCGAGCGACAATTCAATGGCAATATGTCATTTGAGCGAATAGAACAGAAAATTTCGATGGTTTCATATGACAATCAATCAATGACTAAGTTCAATCAATCTTAACATTAGCCAAAAAAAGGGACAACCTCATAAGTAGGTAATAATCTCCTCAATCCTTGGATATCATCAATATTCATGAAATCTCTCTATCATAAATCGTTCTTTCCAAAAATTTCTTCCGTTCCACGTCCTCTTAACAAAAACCAATATGATTCTAAATGTACTCTAATTTTCTCTATTTCGTCATAGAATAGCCTCAAATTTGACTACCATAATCTTCATAGCTCATTTCTATAAATCTTCCCAAATTTTAATTTCCTCTAAAATTAAAAATTTCAAACCTTCAACCAATTTGGCCCAAGTAGAAATTGAAAATCTTTTACTGCAAATTCGTATTTATTGGTCAATGCGCCATGCATCCATAGATGACAAAATAAAAGTTCGTCTTCAATGTTCGATAAATCTCGAAAACTAACAGTATACCTTCAATCTTCTATCATAATTTAAGCTTCCTAAAATATTTATTAGTCTCTCTCAAAAATTTGAATTCAACAATCTCAGTTTCTTGATGGTAGTAATGAAACTCATCTTAACTTCTTATTCATAATCCTTTTAGAACCTCAAAAATATAAAGGTTTCTTTCTTTCAAAAATTGGTTATCCTTGAAAAATAATATCATCATAATGCTATATGTTATCGAAGGCAACGTCAACATTATCTTTATCAAAAAATTTGCATCCAAAATTTTAATATATAAATTTGGTTCTTAACCACCCAAGCTTTTAGAAATTCCATACTCAATATTTGATTACCTCAATATCCTCTTTGTTAGCCGAGGAGTCTATCTACCCTTGATCATATTATTTGATCAAACACTATATTACATTCCTCACTTTAGGATTTATCGCATAATTAATTATGTCCCATTTATACTCGTAATCTCGTAATTATTTATCCATGTTGTGGGGCTCTCTAATCTAACCTCTACTAATCCAAGATTGTCATGATCACATTTATTTCGCATAGGGAATCAAACAGGGAACAAGGTTGCATAAGCTATCGAGGAATCATAGTAAAAATAAGTAAAGCAGTTTAATTGGAAGAGAGAAAAGTAAGTGTTGCTAATATTGCATGAAGAGTAAAAGGTGTTATGGGTCTAAGTAAATCAAGATACAAGAAAATAAATTGACAAGGGTTAAGCAGGCAAGATAACGCAAGTTAAGCATTTAAGATCACCATCACATATTAGGTTGAAAAAAAAAATTGAATCGAGGTGGAGTCCATATTGGTACGATGGTAAGGGTTATGGTTGAGTTTTTATGGCCCGAAAGTCGTACCATAAAAATAGAGTACAAGGGATGTTTTAGTCGAACTTGATATACTTACATGAAGGTGAGTTCGTCTAGGTCTTGCATGCGGAATTTATGGGAAGGAAAAATCTAGTGTTGTGCTCCAAATATCAAAGTCACGATAGGAAATGCCAAATGATCAAAAAAGTGGTGGATTCATAATGTACTAATTAATACTCAAAATAAAAGGATAAAGCACGAAAAATGATAATTTAGGAAATCTCGTAGATCAAGCTAAGATAAGTTAGAGGCACAGTTTCTAGAGAGAAAATAGTCTCATAGATAAGGGTATGGTCAAGGGGATGGTTATAATCATTTCTAAGTTTCAAACAATTAGATGTCACGAATAAAGATCTAGATTTGAGGGAAGGTCGAGTAAGTCAAGATATGTTCATTGGTTTGGTCGATGACTAACTATACTTGTGTATATGCAATATCATAGTCATATGTGGCATGGCAATCTATGTGGAATACTTCTATCTCACTAGGGTGACCTTACTTGTTTCTTGGTCCTTCACCAATATATGATCTAATCTAAAATTTTAAGTTCCTCGAAATTTTTCAATAAAATTTCCAAGATACCCACCAAAATTTTCAATCATCGTAGGACGTCAACTTTAATCACAATTTTAAATTTCTAGTCAATCTCGAAACAACTCTTGTATGTCGTAAATCGAATAATAATAATTTTTTTTCCAAATCTTAAACTCAACATTTAATAAGTTTATCAGCCGAATTTCATACTACAAAATTGAACATTTAAATAACTACCGAATTTAATTCTATATCCTTCAAATGTGTATATCTAGCTTCCAATAAGTCACAACTACTCTTCAAAAGTAATTCTTCTTCTTCTTTTTTTTACCAAAATTTAAATATCCATAATCAATGCTTTTAAACTCGAAATTTAAATAACTTTATAAATCATAGATCATAAGACAATTTGAAATTTGAATTTTTTCCTTCAAGTTGATTTCATATCTTCCAAAATATTTTAAACAAAACTTTTTACCATCATCTCTTCAAACTCAAAATTAAATAAACTTAAAATCGTACGACTCAATTTAAAACCTCAAGCTCTCAAATAAACCATAAATCATAAACCCTCCATATTCTCTAGTCGTTTACGAAATCATAACTTATAATTTAAAACTCTCTCTAATAAATTTTGAGATAAACTTTAACATATTATATCCAAATTTGAACTTAACCGTAAATCATGTGTCACAATTTAAAGATGTTACTCAATTCGGTTTCATATCCCAACTAAATTATAAACTATTTTTGCTATTTCCAAAATTCATAAATCATAAATTTGTTTTTTGTCCTCTTGTGTATACCACCTTGTAATAGCAAAATAAAATTTCCAACTATCTTTTGAAAGCGAAAAAATATGCTATTAACCAACTTGGAATTAACTAATCCTTAAGATCATATTTCTAGGAAAAAAATGCTTTATAACTCAAATAAAATCTCAATGCATTAATTGTCAATGTAATCCATCTAGCCATGTGTTTAACCTATGGGCATATACTAGTGTAGTCATCTTACTAAACACAAAACTAAGAATTTACGGTAGAAGAAGTCAAGCAGGATACAAATCAAGGAGGTCGAACAGAGTTCGGAATTTGAAGTCAAGGAAGGATGTCAAGTAGGTGGATGAGATTCTAAACTCTAATCCTATACTGCAGGCCCGTTCGGTACAGTCATGTAACCGAAACGGCAAACTAGACCTGCATGGGCCACCACAAAATATGTAACGCCCCAGTCCCAAAATACATAGGACTAAAACGTAATCATGCCAGCTGTATACATACGAAGTATATGAACCCTCGATATATACATAAGCTGTAAAATACAGTAACCAAGGTACTAAATCTCATCCACAAAGATAAATACGATATAAAAGCAACTTTGAATTTGTCAAGTATACAATCGTTGGGCGGAGACAAATCCACTACCAACAAGGAAGGAAAAATACATGGAAAAATATAATATGTTTGGTGGGCGAAGCGAAGACGATCAAAGCGCAATCATCCTCGAAGAAATAGTGACAATCATGGCCACGGCTAGAACACCTGCGAAAGACAAGAACACACCTGGCGAGATAACCAGGTCCTCAGAGGGACGTAACAAGATACAATAAACATGCCATATAAATACTGAATATAAAATATGCCACAATCAAAGAAAGTGACAAGACATAATAAGGTAATCTAACCAAACTAAAGTGAACATGCAATTAAGAACAAACCTTTCGTCGCATGAGCCCTGGCTGTAAATGAGATCTGGTATAGTCTCCACTTGGGCACCAGTGATGTCACGACCCGCACCCGATATACGGATACGTGGGCCACGCCCAGCCTACGCCGCAGTATCGGCGGTAGAACGCTGTCAAGTATACTATACTACAACATCTAAGAATCCATAACTAGAAATGTACTCATGTCACATCACGAAAACTAAGGAAGATAAGACAAGAATTAATAGCAATATCACTAGAACAACTAGAATCTATAATGATCATAAGACAGGAAAATAAAAAGGAACAACAAGACTAACTAAAGATATCTACCAGGCAACTCATAGAGAAGAATAGTGGGAACCACCTCAGCTAGCATCAACATCTGTAATATTTTCATAACGTATCCAGTCAGGAGCGGAACGAGTACAATACATCTCACGCAGTTCATATCATGTTGGGAAATGTAAAGCATGCAAAGAGTAAGATACATGGACTGTAAAGAAATATATATAAATGAGAGAGATTTGATAACTGGAAATATCTATATATATGATAAGTAAGAACTGTAGGTAACCTGTGATTTAGAGCATGAGATGGTTATATAAACGGGTTTAGGACATATACAAGATTTCACAAGATTTCACAAGAATTTGTACAAGATGGGATTTGATCACATAACCATTTCCTACTCACCCTTTCCAATCAATACACAAGGATCTAGTCAAGTTACGTTACCTTGTACAAGAGGTTTTTATCATGTTTGCTCACGTGATCATGAGAGTACAAGATTGCACAAGAGTATACATGAAAGCGGTGTACAAGAAATACAAGATTTCGTAAAAAGCACATGACAACTGTATCTGATGCACCCCGAGGGAGATAACATCGCATAACAAGATCCATATAGTACCAATCCGTGATAATGACGTGACAGCATCATGTAAAGTAATCTAAAGCAAGAATATAAGTCCTAACAAGTATGAAAAGATCAGAGAATGTACTCGCCTGCGGTCCTGAGCTGTTTGGGGTCGATGCTCAGAGTGATGCCACAGACCTAGAGATAAGATATATAAGCTAATTAGGGTTCAACAGTGTTAGGCTTGATTCTATAGTATAAGCTACGCAATCTAGGTCAGACTCAGTCAACTAAGTCAAACTAGGTCACACTGAGTCACACTAGGTCAAACTGGGTCAAGGCTAGTCTCTATAAACATCTACGGGGTCAACACATTCAATTTCAGTGATTGTGAAATCACCGGAATCGATGGAACTCAAAATACCACAAAAGGAGAAGGATTATAATAATAGGGTGAAAATCTACAGATATTGTCGGATGATAAAATAATATCACCAACGTGTCCAGAATGGTCAAATCAGCTAGGATAGCTTGTCCAAAAGTCTAATTTGGACACAGGGGTAAAACGGTAATTTCGGGCCAAAATGATGTCCGCCGTTGGACACACTTTGCACCGAAAAACGTGCCAAAATAAAAGTGCACAAAATCTAACAAATTATATGTCCACAAATCCAGAATGACGATACGAACCCAACGGTATATCCGAAATTGGATTCCGTTGACCCGATCTCAAATTGGTCCGTTGACCAGGACATTGGAAACCGATTTGCAAGGAAAGGCGTGTCGGAGCTAATGTCCTCAAAACTCAGCAAATTATATGTCAAAGAGTCCAGAATGATGATACGAACTCAATGGTATATCCGAAATTAGATTCCGATGAGCCGATCTCAAAATGACCCGCTGACCCGGATATTGGTATCCGACTTGCACCGAAATGCATGCCAGAACCAATGTCCACTAAAACCTAGCAAATTATATGTCAACGAGTCCAAAATGACGATACGAACTCAACGGTATATCCGGAGGAGTTGGATTCCGATGAGCCGAACTCAAAATGACCCGTTGACTCAGAAAGTGGGACCCGCTTTGCACCGAAATGCGTGCCAGGGCCCACGTTCTCCAAATCAAGCAAACTTTATATGAAATATGCCAGAACGACGCCACGAGTCTACTGGTGGTGTCAGAAATTGAATCCGGAGTCCCGGATTCAAAAATAGAATTTAACAAGTGCAACACTAAGAATTCGAACGGCCAACTTTGGCGTCGAATTCGACTGACCTAACAAGCTCAAACTGAAATAAAATCTAAAGGGGGCAGGAAGAGGGTTATACCAGCTGTGCACCAGAACTCGTAGCACGCCAACCGGAGCTGCGACGGAGGAGATACGAGTCGACGAAGTCGGCTCCATAAAACTGTCCAAAAACAGTTCAAATTAAAACGTCAACTTGGTGGCCGGTTTTGATGTATCAAACGATAAAATTAACGGACGAAAATTGATAGGGATGAAGGTGGATATACCAAGATTGTGACGGAGCGAAGAAATCGCCGATCCAACGGTCGGATCTCCCGAAAAACACGTACGAACTTGCTGCGACGGAGCGCCATTTTCGAGTTCAAAACTCGCGCGCGCGACGGAATCTCGTGCCAAACGCATGAATCGTGTGTTTAACACGTCGGGGAAACGGGCGTTGGCCATGGGGTGGCTCGCCGGAGGTGCGCCGGGCCAAGGGTGGCTCGCCGGCGGTGGCGGCCGGCCGCGGTGGCGCGTACGGCTGCTGCGTGCAGCTGCTGTAGCTGTTGTTCTTGCCGCGCTGCTGCCGCTGCTCACGCGCGCGCGGGGCAGCGGGGCCGACCACGGCTGTGGCGCGATCGTCGGAGGCGGCGGGTGGAAGTAGTGGCTGGTGGTGGAGGTATTTTTGATGGTGGTGGAGGTGTTTTTGATGGTGGTGGAGGTATTTTTGGATGGTGTGAGAAAGGGAGGAGATGGTGAAGGAGGTGGTGGTGCATGGTGGCGGTGGTGTTCGGCCACCGGGGGGCTACGTCGGGGAGCTGGGCTCGGCCAGGGAGGAAGGGTGCTGTGGTGGTGTTAGTGTAGTGTAAGAAAGAGGAGAGAGAGATGCATGTATGTGTATATATAATATAAAGAAAGAGAGAGAGAGTGGGATATTTGAAGAGAGAGGGGGGTTTGATGTCGGTCCAAAGGGGGTGCTCCTGTGAGGTGGAGGTGAGGGAGTGATGTATGTGTGTGAGAGAGAGAGAGATATGATTTATATATATGTATATAGAAAGAGAGAGAGAGAGAAGAAGAATGAAGAAAGATATTTAGAGAGAGGGAGAGAGAAATTAAGAGAGGGGGGGTTCGGCCAGGAATAGGGGAGGGGGGGGTAGGTGTGTGTAGTTTATAATAGGAAAGAGAGAGTGGTAGATTTAAAGAGAGGGAATAGAGAGATATATAAATAAATATATATATATATATATTATATAATATATTATATATATATATATATATATTATATATATATATATGTATTATATTTATACATAGATATTTGTAAAGTGGAGGAAGAAAAATAAATATTTAAAATAGGGAAAAATAGGGGAAATTATGTGGGGGTTTTGGGCAGTCATGGGAGAACAACATGGGGCTTGGGTTCGAGTTCGGTCGAGCCGGGTCGGTCAAAATCGGACCGGGTGCAATAATTTGAATTAAAATAGATATTTAAAATTATGGGCAAATAAGTAGTATGCGGGGGCTCAAATAAATGGGACACAAGTGGCAGGCGGGTAGTAGGCTTCATGTGGGCCATGTCCATATTTGGGGTCGACTAAGTTGGGTCGATGTCGGGTCCCGAAATTAAATTGGAAATTAAATCGGATTTCATGGTAGATAATTAATTGGCCTAAATTAAACCGAAAGTTGTACGAAGGAAATGGAGCACAAAATGGAGTGTCTGAGTGGGACACGAAGGTCATGGGTGAAGAGCGTCTCGAGTAGATCAGACATGACAAGTTGGTTCTGAGAAAACGACTGGTCTGGTGCTCCTAAATTAAAAGTCACGGTAACGTGCAAACGATGATCAAGGAAAAGAGTGGGAAATCAATTATTAATTAAATGGTCTAAATTGACCCGAACTTGTGCGAAGCAAAAAGTACAAGGGAACAAGTTCGAGTGGGATACGAAATATCACTGTGAAGATAATCTCGTCTACTACAAACTCCAAGAAGGAAGTTTCCAGAGACTGGCATCCCTGATGCTCTAGAAATCCAAGTCATGGTAAAGAGCATTAAATGATCAAAATTTAATTATATAGAAATGAATCATTGAAAATAATTCATTAGAAAATTTGAAAAATAATTCGGGAAATTCAGGGGACTTACATACCTAAGAGCATGACGTTCAAAAATGACAGTGGCCAACCTGAGAGGCTCATACCCGTATCTCCAACGGAGCTTCCGGTTAAAAGGGAAGTACAATCGAAGCCCATACGACAAGGAAATGTTCTCCCCATCCAATGTACCTGTCAAGTCGCATCCACGACCATGTACCTCTACTAACTGCTAAGTCTCCTAACACGCCTCTATTAGCAGTTATTCCTAACGCATGCACATGGGGGATCAGCCCACACGCAAGAACCTCTACTTGCTACTCATCTCACACATCCTCGTGGTACAACTGTGTCAAGGTATATGCAATACACTACAACGGTAGTCTCTTAACTCTAGATCCATATGCAATCAAAGGATAAATAATAAAGTACATCTAATATCACTGAGCAGGCAGTAATCAAGAACTAAAAATAAATGAACAGTGATATGTATAAAATGCAAACTAAAAATAAACAGTATAATGGCAAGGTATCTTGCCTGGTGTGTTGTTCAGTGGGGTGCGATGTTCCGACATGTCCTGATCGTCCAATAGCCACGACTGAGGTGTAATGGTTTGAGATCACGAAGAATAGGGAAGGACGATTAGACACAATCAATGGTGATAATTGAAGAAGATATTTGTGGAAAGAATTATGTATATTATTTTTTTAGAAGGTACTTTCAATACTTGAAAACTAGATTTTAGAAAAACAAATTTTGGTATATACTTGAAATTCTAAAAATCATTTTTATGGAAAACTCTAGATTTGTCAAAAATAGGAAAAATATTTTATATTAATAAAATGCTTTTAGGAAAAATCTGTTTGAACAAAAAGCGCTAAATTTGTAAATGCAGGATGTTTGACAAAAATCTAAATTTTGTTAGTCAAAATATTGCAAGTGGATAATTAAAAATCTAGAGAAATATTTTAGGGTTTAAAAAAAACTATCTTGAAAATTTGCTAGAAAAATAATATTAATATGTAAATAATAATTTTAACAAAACAAAAACTAATACGTGATTAATAAAATAAATGACACCATTTAAATAAATGATAAAAATATTAATAATATAATAATAATACCAAGTAATAAGAATGACACCTTGATATAATAATAACAATACTGACATTAATATATACAGTATTATATATAATACTAATAATCATAATAATAATAATAATATTAATAATAATAATAATATATATTAGTAATATATATAGTAATAACAATAGCTGTACAGTAGCAGCAATATACAATAATATTAATATTATTAAGAAAAACTAAAACATCTAATCCCTTCCCCCCCATACAGCGAGAGGGAGAGAGAGAAGAGGAAAGAGGGGTTTCACCTGAGGGGGGCGGATCCGGCCGGCGGTCGGCGTGCGGAGGCGCTCGCGCGGGCGGAGGTCACGGCGGAGCGGAGAGGAGGTGGAGTCGACGGATGGGCGCACGGCCATCGGCGAGAGGTCGACGGGCCCGACGGAGAGGAGAAGTCGGAGGGGGCGGATGGGGTTTTTCCAACGGCGGTTGAGGTAATGGAGACGACGCGGTCTGGAGCATCGCCAGAGATCCCGAGCGATGTCGGCGTGCACGCCGACGACTCCTCGGCGGTGGTACGGGAATGTCGAATCTCGCGGGTCGAGGTGAGAGTTTCTCCCCCTTCTCCTATTTCTGGTGGTGGTGATTGTGGTGTTGTGGGGTTTCTTCGGTGGCCGCGGTGGTGAAGATGGTGGTCGGAGGGCTGGGTTCGGCCGAGGCCGGACACGCGGCTGAGAGGCTGATGATGATGAACGAGGACACAGACACGGGGACACGATTTTGTGGTGTTGGTGGTTTGTGGCAGTTGGAGTGGCGATGGTGGCGGCGATGGCGACGGGGCGAGGGAGATAGTATTGGGTTGTCGGTATGGGGAGTCAGTAAACGTGTCCTGCGAGACACGGGACGAGTCGGTGTCCGGAGCTGTCGGACACGGAAGAAGAATGTATTTGTATTGGTGGAGATATAGTGGATGGGAGGCACGGACACGATGCACAAAGGGGGTAGAAATTTTGGTTGAGAATTTTGGAGGAGTACCTCTCCTTTTATAGGAGGTGGGAATACCCAGTTGGATAGGGATTGGAAGAATTTAAATTCTCCCTAGATAATATCATGCTATTTTTAAATTCGATTTAAACTAAATCGATCCAAATCAAATCCAATCTAAATAAATTCTATACTTAATTTAAAATAATTTAAATACAGTCAATAAAATCTTTTGCAATTTAATTTACCATATTTAATCAAATATTAAATTTAACATAATCTCAAATATTATTTTCATAATTAAATAATATAGTAATAATTAATTTCGAAAATCATGATAAACTTTAATATTAATTCATGAACTAGCTTTTATAAATAATATAATCTATTAATAAGTAAATTTTACATTTCACAAAATATTAAACTACAATTTCCAAATAACAATTTATTTGTAAACGACGAATAAAATAACCTTTTTATACAAAATAAAAATATTTATCACCTTTGTTTGAACATGTACTTTTCTAAAATAAATTTTTAATAAAAATATTTTTCTAACATATGTACCTCGACACATATTCGCACTCGTCGAGGATTTACGAAATGCAGCACCGCACGTTACGCAAATTCAACAATGAGAACTCGTATGCGACGTGTAGATACGAAATAAAAATGAATACAAAATTATATATATAAAAAAAATCGTAGTAGAAATTTAGGGGATTTACAACTGCAAGGACTGTGGCAGTCCTTGTTTGCAATTAGACTGCCACATGCCTGGCAGTCCTACTGTACTCAGTTTTAGTTATGGTCTGGGGGTGGGGGATAGGGGGTAACAGTTATATTTTAGTTTGCATTATTTATTAACTGTACGGTCGCACAATCCATTGTTCTATAGGGGTAACAGTCCTCCGGACGCACCAAAAAGAATACGCCCCACCGCGTCAAAGCGGAAGGAACGCGCGGAACGTCCTATTGAGCGTCCGATTACAATTTTCGAACCGGCGCGCCAAGGTCGGTCTGGGACACGGAGACCGCCACCGGGACCACAAGCTCGGTCGAAGCAACGAGCTCGTACTCCTTCTCCTTCTTCCAGTGATGACGACGACGTGCCAATTAGCCAACTCCTACCACCACGTCAAGGTGGTTCTGCTCCATCTGAGAAGGGCAGTCCTTCTGAGCCGCATGTCCGTCCGCCAGGTTGCTCAATGTTGGCTTCTTTTGAGAACCATATTGCATATGCAATATGGAAGAACCCGGTATGTACATTACTTTTGTAAGCTACCAGTTTAGTATATGATATCTATATGTATTTCATATTTTTTATGTTTTTATATGTTGTTTGATATACAGAGGACATATCGTATCCTTAGGGCTGTGAGTCACGGGAAGAAACTGTGTCTTGGCCGTTTAGAAGCTTATCGGAGGCCGTCCAGGTTAAAATCGTACCGAACGGTTTGCATAATTTGGCAGATTATGCCTATAGGACAATGGATAGTGCCTTCATATCCGCCTTTGTGGAGAGATGGGACCCGGAGACCAACACGTTTTATCTCCCATGCGGGAAGATGACCATTACACTTGACGACGTCTACCAGATACTGGAGCTACCAGTTGCCGGTCGCGTCATGACCAAAGAACATTACAGAAATGAAAATCCACAAAATGGTACTCGAAGATCGTCAAGTTGTCTCAAGTAACCTTGAACTTGAGGAAACTAGTTTTACAACTCTCCCGGCTTCAAGAAATCATATGGAATTCCTCTGTCATTTCTGGTGGAGCACTTCACGAATATGGAATTGGATGAGGATGAGATGAGTTGGTCGACACGGTGGCCCGTGCTTACATGCTGTTCGTCCTAGGAACGGTGGGCATTTCGGACAAGTCCGGAACCTCGATACATGCGAGGTACATGCTCAATTTATTGTCCGTAGATGACTTCATTGATATATCATGGGGTAGCGATATTCTCGTCTATCTTTACCGCGAGCTCGACATCGCATCCCGTGTCAGGACTAAGACAATTGCCGGATGCCAGACTCTGCTACATGTAAGAAAACTTCCAACAATTTAATCTCGTATACTTCATTTTGTTGTTTATATTTTGTGACTATTAACTTATAAATTGAATATACATGGATATACGAACACTTTCCGATGCTCAGGCGGGGTGACCTGAACCCAAACTATTTTGAACACCTTCCTAGAGTGGCTCGATGGAGGCCGGCCCAGGTGAAAACCAAAGATTGGCAAATACTGGCTTCCATTCGTGAAGTACTTGACAATTTGGTACCAGAAGAGGTAATAAATTGGGACTTATTTTTTCATGTTAAGTTTTTTTTGCTGTTAACTGTTTTCCTACAGATATTTTGGGATCCATACCGGGATTTTCGCGAGGGGAGTCGTGCCATCCAACAAGTTTCTTTATTTTATGGCATGATCACATGCTATGATATCACGGAGTCGTACATGCCTGATCGTGTACTTCGGCAGTTTGGCTTCGTGCAAAGTGTGCCGAAGCGCACACTAAAGATATTGGAACCTCCCCGCGGGACCCAACCATTGAACTACAAACCGGCGTATTTCGACTGGGTGACCGACTTCTACTCCGAGTGGCAAAGGCACCTGCTTGGGGAAGATGAGAGTCAACCGGTCACCCAGATGGCCGATTGCAGCGAGGACTACATGCCGTACTTTCGGCGGGTCGGACATCCTAAGTTGTTGAACCCTACAAACCCGGGTCCCGAGGCTGTAGTAACTGTTGGAAATCTTCCTTCGAAAAACATCTTATATGTTTCATTAGTGAAGATGGTGAGTTCCGCATTAGTAATTAGTTTGAGATTTTCATGTTTGTAGACTAAATTTAATTATACTTTCATTTACAGTCTAGAAGGGCGAAGGAACTGGCCAAGACACTTCGGAGCGCTTGCCAAAGGGACACTAGTGTCTTGGTCGACACTAGTGTCTTGGTCGCCAACGAGCTTGAGCGCATCGACGACGAGGTTGAGTTCCCATTCATGCGTAATACGGAGTCTCGTTCGAAGGCCCGCCATGATATGTAGTATGATTGTCTGTCTGATTGTATAATTTTGAATATTTTGCAAACTTGTTGTTTGATTGTCTGAAGTTGGCTATTTTGGATGTTGATATTTTTGGATGTTGATATTTTTGGATGTTGATATTTTTGGGTTGGATACTGATATGTAGTATGTGTTGGATACTTGTGTTGGATACTGATATTTTTGGATGTTGATATGTAGTATGTGTTGGATACTTGTGTTGAAATACTTCTGTTGGATAAGTGTTGGATACTTGTGTAAAACAAATACTTGTGTTGGATATGTGTTGGATACTTGTGTAAAACAAATACTTGTGTTGGATATGTGTTGGATACTTGTGTAAAACAAATACTTGTGTTGGATATGTGTTGGATACTTGTGTTGAAATGTTCTGTACATGGCTATTCATCTAGGACTGCCAGGCCCAGGGCAGTCCTTCACATGTGTTGGACTGCCCTGGGTGTGGCAGTCCTAGATATAATGTTCTGTGATCTAGTCACATAACATTTTATCTAGGACTGCCATACCCAGGACAGTCCAAGTCTGGCAGTCCTAGATAAAATATTCTGTGACTAGATCACAGAATATTATATCTAGGACTGCCACACCTAGGGCAGTCCAACACATGTGAAGGACTGCCCTGGGTCTGGCAGTCCTAGATGAATTGTTCTGTGACTTGATCACAGAACATTATATCTAGGACTGCCACAACCAGGACAGTCCTTCACATGTGTTGGACTGCCCTGGGGGTGGCAGTCCTAGCTGAAATGTTCTGTGATGATTTCATTCACATAAATTCATCACAGAGTTTCAGAGCTAGGACTGCCACATCCATGGCAGTCCTACACTGAAGAAGGACTGCCTGGGTTGTGGCAGTCCTAACTAAAATTTGCTGTTACAGCAAGTTATAGTTAGGACTGCCAGCTCCCTGGCAGTCCTACTTCAGTGTAGGACTGCCATGGGTTGGCAGTCCTGATACTGATACTCTGTGACAGAGTTTCTCAAACTGAAATGCTGTGACAGTGAACACATATAACACAGGTACACTCAATAACACAGATAACCACAGGTAAGCACATATAACACAGGTAGGCACGTATAGTACACAAGTAGGCACATATAACACAGATAGACACATATAACACAGGTAGGCACAGGTAAACCATATACTCAAAATTTACTCCATATATATTACTGGACTTCATATTTCACTGTATACAAAAGTGGTCCTCCATATACAAAATGTCAAACTGTAAATAATATATACTTAGTCGATTTCGACGTCGTAGTGGTCAGCAGGTAAGTCTCTTGGCTCCTCAATCTTCAACAACTTCTTACAATGGTTGATATGGTCAACGAAAGGTGTGGTCCAAGCGATGGCTTCGACCGGTGCTCTTTTGTACCAAACTGTTGAAGGTGGAGGAATCGGAGAATGAGCGATCATCTTTAGTATAACGAAGTGATCCCCGATCAGACCTATAGTACATAGGTTAGACACTCCGTGGTCCGTCGGAGGAGCGCACATCGGAAAGAATGTATTGTTAATATCCGGCGAGATAAGTACAACAGGTATCATGTACCTATTGGCAAATAAATAGCCGGCAGACGGGACTGACATGTAGTGGTCTGTCCCGATAACACTGTCGGTGCAAGGGATACTTAACAACAAACTTACAACGGTTTCTTCGCTTAGGATGCGGGAGTAGAATGGAAGACGAGTCTCTAACTCCTCGTACAACTCCTGCCTCACCCTCTCCATCCGTCTTTGTCATCATAACCAAGATGCCTTGCAAGGGCATGAAATCCGCAATGGCCATCACCGGGGACATCGACAATAGACCAAATGTAACTTCGAAGCGCAGGTTGAAATTTATTAATATACAAACGCGTTGTTTGGCTTGCAACTGTATCTTTTCTTGGGAGGCCAATTTTCTTCATTTTTCGGCGAACGACAAGCTTGCCCTTCCGTGCGGGCGGAGCTTGCTGTAAGATTCGTTCAACATGCTCAAATACGATGGATCTCTCCTAGTGACTCCAGCCTTCTCTTCTGTGAACTAGTCATCTTGTTTGAGGCCTGCTTTAGGATTGGAAACAACGGTCGGCTTATGCATTCTAGTAGTGACCGGACATGCAATTTCTTAGATTTTAAGCTCAATGGACTGCCGCTCCGCTGCTACTGAGGCTAATCACCTTGCATGGAGAAGTTTCACTTGTGTCAAAGAGAAGAATCATCGTCCATCTTCACCACATGCATCATATACAACTGCCTCCAACGTTGATCGACTGCTTCTACTGGAATAGGAATGGATTCTCGGCGATATTCATTAATCTGATGTGCACAAGGGAGGCCCAGTGTATGTCGATGTACACACCCGCAAACCTGGGGATCAAACCCGACATACTTTGACCTTTCAATCTCATCACATATTAATGTCAACGCCGTGTGAGATACCACGCGAACTAAAGCATCTAACAGTACATCCTTTCTACGCTCATGCTTGACTATATTTAAGCTCATCTCAAATGATGCCTTAATTTCATTCATCGTCCGCTCTACCAATAGATGTATAGCTTGCCAAACAGAGACAAAGTTACCGAGAGATGATTTTAGTTGTCTCTTCACTACAGAGTGTGCTCCTTCGACACGGTTGGTAGTTGTCGTGCCGTAATGCTTCACCAAATTCGTCCATGCTAAGACGAAGTGTTCTTTGTGCGGTTCAAGCCATGTATCTTTGATGTATGAAATGCATGCCGGCTCCCTCGCCTTTCACTTTTCCTTGAACATGTACCATGCGGCGTCGTAACTGTCAATCGTAGAGGCTCGCCACACACAATTCCAGTCATTGGAGAATTCTTAAAAATTTTGCATGTCAATTTTACCTTCCTCCTTCTGAAACTTTAACTTACATTGGGCTTGAATAGTACGATTGACATGCCAAGTGCATAGCAATGTATCCGCTTGAGGAAAAACAATACGAATAGCATTAATTAGGGCATACTCTCTGTCGGTCACAAGAACTGACGGCTCTGTATGACCGGTGTAAAGTGTTTTCAGTTTTTCCAATGCCCATGTGTAGTCTTCAAGTTTTTCACTCTTCATGAAGCAAAATGCCACCGGGAATGTTTTTCGAGTAGAGGTGAATCCGACAATATGAAGGAGAGGCATCTTGAACTTGTTGGTCTTGTACGTGCAATCAAGGACTAACACGTCGGCAAAAGACCTGGCCAAACTTGTGCAATCTGGATGAGCCCAAAAGATTGAAACTACTTCATTACTCTGGGATGTCTTCTATGGAACTCAACGTAATGATTATCGGCAAGTGTAAGCCCCTGATTTCAAATTCATTTTAATTAGTGCTAATTAATTTTAATGTCATTTATTAAATATTTGTTATGATTTTTAGGAATTTTTTCTAGAATTTTTAAATGATTTTAAATAAGTTTATATATTAAAAATATCAATTTGTAATTTTCAAAATTGTTTTAATATAGTTTTGTAATAATTAGAATTGTTTCAATATTAGTTTGTAATAAACAAATTGTTTTTAATGCGGAATGCAAATTCTAATTTGCATTTATCTACCTTAGGGACCTATTTGTAATTTCCTAAATCCTAGGGACCCTAATGCAAAACCCTAAATCTACCCACCCCCGACGACTGGCCAGCTGCTGACCGCCGACCTACTTTTCCCCGCCATTTTCGGCCAGCTCACTGCCCCCGACCGACCTAACTAGCCTATAAATGACCCCCTCTCTCCCCTCAGCTCGACCATCACCACCACGACCGCCCACAGCCCCTTTTCCTTCCCCGACGAGCAAAACCCTAACCCTAACTCCGACGACCCCCAGCGCCGCCTCTACAGCGACCTTCACTGCCAGCCACCGCCGTCGACAGCTTCGCCACAGCACGGCGAGTCGATCGCCACCGCTCCGCCACGACCACGACGCCCCAGCCGCCGTTCGCCCTCTCGAAACCAACTTCGACGACCGGACACGTAGGTATCAGAACTCATACGTGTCGTGCGTATCTCGTGTGTGTCCATATTGTTCGCCTGGACACGACGACCCCAGCCCCGTACTCGGACACGCGTAGATCGTGTCGTGCGTGTCGTGCAAAGCACGGACACGAGAAAACCCTGTGTCCCTAACTGTCAGGACACAGGATGGTTATATTTTTATTATGTTTAATTATTTCTAACCTAAATAAATCTAAACCTAACCCTAACTCTAACACAAAGCACGGGCCGACCCACTGGCCAGCCCGAACGAATTAAACCCCCCCCCCCCCTCCGCGCTGTGCTGGGCTGAGTTCGAGCCCCCCCTTTTCAGTTTCCTTTTTCTTTTCTCTTTCTTTTCTTTTTTCAGTTTATATATATATTTATATATATATATGTATTATATATATAGTATATATATATATGTGTGAATACTGTATTTTAACAGTATTTAATATATAGGTATATTTATTAGTTAGTAATTTTATAATATATATGTTTATATATATATATTTCCTATGTATATATATATTATATATTATACCTATATTATTAAGTGTATTCTTATATATATATATATATATATATCTATATATTATATATATATAATATATATATTATATATATATATATATATATAATATATATAATATATATTTGTATATATATTATACTTTATAAATTAAGTATTTTCCTTATATAACTTATACATCCTTTTAGCATAGGTATGTATATATTCTTTTGTATAAATTTGCCTTATTGAAATAATAATATTATTTTGACTATTTTCAAATTGTATTTTTATCATATTTAAATTACTGCAACCATTTGGTGTCCAAGTCTAGCATGGGTATTTGGGCTCAAATGTGTTTTCACACATTCAAGACCTGTACAAGTCATATTGGACTTGATTCATGGCCTTGGGTCCTGTATTTGAACTTTGGTTCAAATTATATACATGGACAAATACGCATATAATTAATTATTGTGTGCATTGCTGTTTTTGATTTTCTAAAAAACTTAAAGTATTGCTAAAATTATGGAAAAAGTTTTTAGATACTTTGTTAAGTTAGCTAATTTAGTATAATTTTTGTAGTGTTTAATTTACTGTTTTGCCACTAGCTTGGCATATGAAACCAAAACTCATTTTCTGTATACTTAGGAAAACTGATTTTATAAAATATTTGTACTGGTTAATAAATTCCAGAAAATTATAATAAATTTCTATGATTAACAAGGATCACTTTAGTACTTTACTTTAAGAAAAATTAGACTTTTTGCCTATCTCTAAAATTGTTAGAACACAATGATCTTTTGATTTATTTATTGATTAATTACGACTTGTAGCTTTTTGTGTTATTTGGAGTTTAGTATTGAACCCCATCCCTCACTAGTGTAAAGACCCTAGAAAGTTAGTTAAAGTAGTGTGTCACCTCACATTGGTCTCCTATGCCCAAAGTCATCATTTTGGCTAGGTGCCCAGTCACAAGTCGTGTCGCACCAATTAGTGTCCTAGTGTTTTAGCTTAGTGTAAAAGCTAAGTTTATGCATGTATTTCTACAGTGACGAGTTACCGGACATCCATAGCACTTTTATCGTAGCTTGTTTTGCTAGAGACAAGTACATATACAAACTTATTTACTGTCTTTTAATGCTAGAACATGTATTAACCATGTTAAATGCTGATCCTTGGGGTAGCAAGTTAAAACGTCACATGTTGTACTTTTCATTACTACCATGCTTAAAACAGTCTTGATGTATCTCTCACATGATTAGAATATGGGTTATGGGGAAACTGATAGTATTGTACGTGATCATGACCCCCCTATAGTAGCGAGCTTGGTCGCATTTTATATGCATACCTTTCCGTAGGCCAATACTGCTCTATTTACGTTGTACATCTATCGCTTGAGTCTTGTACAGAACGTACATTATACATGCCCACTGCATTTTGTACATCTATTGACCGATCACGTACCTGCTACAGTTTAAACATTACATATACATCTGTCTCTATGACATATGTATCCTTGCCATGATAGATTATGATGACATGTTTTCAGTATTTCCTGTTTTATAGACTCATCACACCATGATCCTTGTTGTACATCTCTTTTATTATATGTTCAGTACTTTAGTTGTAGAGGTTGTACTTGCTCCCGTCCTGACAGGATAACGTTGTAGGTATACTTACTGAGGAGGAGTTGCTCTGTGATTCGTATTGTGGAGTTACTGCCGAGGACCCGACTCTGCTTTACGAGGATGTTCCTGCGGGAGACTCGTCTAGTTGCTTAGCTGCTTGGGATACTTAGTGTAGTCATGTATTGACTACGTATTTTGTAACTGGACATGTATCCAGTTTTACATTTCAGTTTACTTGTACTTGGACGTTCACTATATGAGATAACTTTTGTGTTTGGAGCATTTATGATTCTTCTTCACTTATAGAATTGTTAGCACATTAGTCTTATCTTGTTATCTCTAGAACAGCTTACTGCGCTTTATCTTAAGCGTAGGCTGGACATGGCTCGGCCCGGCCCAACAATTTGGGTAACGGGTCGTGACATATTTTTTGGCGGCCCATGCAAGGTCCTGACTAAATTGTTTGGTTACGTTATTGTACCAAACATGCCTGCAATTAGGAACTTAAGGTAATTAGACACACTAAGAAAGACGCTTAGAACACTTAGAGGAATGCTAGGATTGCAACATAGGAAATCACACATGTTGCTATTATAATTAGATTATCTTGCTTATGATCACTTGCTTTAAATAAGTCCTTATAAGTCTTTTATGTGTAATTTAGATGGTGCTTACTCGTTCGTCCCAGTATGTTACCCCCGAGAATGGGGCCTCCATATCCAGTCAGCTGACCAGTTGACTAATACACCTCCACCTACCACATTCTCCCACTCCACAGATCCACAGACCCAGATACCACCTTCCACATCCCAGGCCCAGCAGGACCCGATACTTCCACCACCCCCTATCACATACCCACCCAGGCTTCCGTCACTCTCGACGGGACCCAGCTGCTCACTGATCCAGGGGTTCCTAACAACCCATCAGGAGCAGACTACCCTACTCTACCAGAGCCTAGAATTGGCCCGGAGCATTGAGGAGCGTCTTCTGTCTAGCAAGAGGCCGGCTTCTGTACACCATAAGGGACCGTCCAAGCGTCAGGCTTTCCAGCAGAGCACCGACGCCACCCCGCCAGACTTACCATCCCCCTACACCACATCGTCAGACCCCGCCGGTTAGAGCCCCGGGACCCCGACAGCAGCAGAAATGAGCTTTTTGTGTATACTGCAAGAAGCAAGGCCATGACTTTCTCGTCTGCAGGAAGAGGTTGGGTCAGTGTTTAGCTTGTGGGTCTGCCATCCATCAGATTCGGGACTGCCCAGTAGCCAAGGGACCCCAGGGGAAGACTTATAGCCTAGTCCTTGAGCCAGAGCCGGAACAGGTTTCAGGAGGTTAGTTTTGACCGTAGTCTTAGTCATTTGTTGCATTGCTTCTATGTTAGAATATTGTCGGTCTTCAATCCTTGTGAATTTCGAGGACGAAATTTTTCAAGGAGGGAAGACTTATAAGCCCCTGATTTTCAAATTCATTTTAATTAGTGCTAATTAATTTTAATGTCATTTATAGCCTTAAAATATTTGTTATGATTTTTAGGAATTTTTTCTAGAATTTTTAAATGATTTTAAATAAGTTTTATATATTAAAAATATCAATTTGTAATTTTCAAAATTGTTTTATAGTTTTGTAATAATTAGAATTGTTTCAATATTAGTTTGTAATAAAAAATTGTTTTTAATGCGGAATGCAAATTCTAATTTGCATTTATCTACCTTAGGGACCTATTTGTAATTTCCTAAATCCTAGGGACCCTAATGCAAAACCCTAAATCTACTACCCACCCCGACGACTGGCCAGCTGCCGACCGCCGACCTACTTTTCCCCGCCATTTCCGGCCAGCTCACTGCCCCCGACCGACCTAACTAGCCTATAAATGACCCCCTCTCTCCCCTCAGCTCGACCATCACCACCACGACCGCCCACAGCCCCTTTTCCTTCCCCCGACGAGCAAAACCCTAACCCTAACTCCGACGACCCCCAGCGCCGCCTCCACAGCGACCTTCACTGCAACCACCGCCGTCGACAGCTTCGCCACAGCACGGCGAGTCGATCGCCACCGCTCCGCCACGACCACGACGCCCCCAGCCGCCGTTCGCCCTCTCGAAACCAACTTCGACGACCGACACGTAGGTATCAGAACTCATACGTGCGTGCGTATCTCGTGTTGTGTCCATATTGTTCGTCTGGACACGACGACCCCAGTCCCGTACTCGGACACGCGTAGATCGTGTCGTGCGTGTCATGCAAAGCACGGACACGAGAAAACCCTGTGTCCCTAACTGTCAGGACACAGGATGGTTTATATTTTTTATTAGTTTAATTATTTCTAACCTAAATAAATCTAAACCTAACCCTAACTCTAACACAAAGCACGGGCCGACCCACTGGCCAGCCCGAACGAATAAACCCCCCCCCCCCCCCCCGCGCTGTGCTGGGCTGAGTTCGAGCCCCCCTTTTCAGTTTCCTTTTTCTTTTCTCTTTTTTTTCAGTTTTATATATATATTTATATATATATTTGTATATATATATATATAGTAATATATGTATATATATATGAATACTGTATTTTAACAGTATTTATATATAGGTATATATTTATATTATTAATTTTATATATATATATGTTTATATATATATTTTCCTATGTATCTAATATATATATATATACACTATATTATTAAGTATTCTTATATATATAATAATATATATAATATCTATATATATATATATATATATATATATATATATATATATATATATATTTGTATATATATATTTATAAATTAAGTATTTTCCTTTATAACTATATACATCCTTTTAGCATAGGTATGTATATTCTTTTGTATAAATTTGCCTTATTGAAATAATAATTATTTTGACTATTTTTAAATTGTATTTTTATCATATTTAAATTACTGCAACCATTTGGTGTCCAAGCCTAGCATGGGTATTTGGGCTCAAATGTGTTTTCACCATTCAAGACCTGTACAAGTCATATTGGACTTGATTCATGGCCTTGGGTCCTGTATTTGAACTTTGGTTCAATTAATATATGGACAAAATACGCAGATAATTAATTATTGTGTGCATTGCTGTTTTTGATTTCTAAAAATACTTAAAGTATTGCTAAAATTATGGAAAAATAGTTTTTAGATACTTTGTTAAGTTAGCTAATTTAGTATAATTTTTGTAGTGTTTAATTTAACTGTTTTGCCCTAGCTTGGCATATGAACCAAAACTCATTTTCTGTATACTTAGGAAACTGATTTTTATAAAATATTTGTACTGGTTAATAAATTCCAGAAAAATTATAATAAATTTCTATGATTAACAAGGATCACTTTAGTACTTTACTTTAAGAAAAATTAGACTTTTTGCCTATCTTTAAAATTGTTAGAACACAATGATCTTTTGATTTATTTATTGATTAATTACGACTTGTAGCTTTTTGTGTTATTTGGAGTTTTAGTCGTATTGAACCCCATCCCTCACTAGTGTAAAGACCCTAGAAAGTTAGTTAAAGTAGTGTCACCTCACATTGGTCTCCTATGCCCAAAGTCATCATTTGGCTAGGTGCCCAGTCACAAGTCGTGTCGCACCAATTAGTGTCCTAGTGTTTTAGCTTAGTGTAAAAGCTAAGTTTATGCATGTATTTCTACAGGACGAGTTACCGGACATCCATAGCACTTTTATCGCAGCTTGTTTTGCTAGAGGCAAGTACTACAAACTCATTTACTGTCTTTAATGCTAGAACATGTATTAACCATGTAAATGCTGATCCTTGGGGTAGCAAGTTAAAACGTCACATGTTTACTTTCCATTACTACCATGCTTAAACAGTCTTGATGTATCTCTCACATGATTAGAATATGGGTTATGGGGAAACTGATAGTATTGTACGTGATCATGACCCCCCCTATAGTAGCGAGCTTGGTCGTATTTTATATGCATACCTTGTCCGTAGGCCAATACTGCTCTATTTGTACGTTGTACATCTATCGCTTGAGTCTTGTATGGAACGTACATTATATACATATGCCCACTGCATTTGTACATCTATTGACCGATCACGTACCTGCTACAGTTTTAAACATTACATATACATCTGTCTCTATGACATATGTATCCTTGCCATGATAGATTATGATGACATGTTTCCAGTATTTCCTGTTTTATAGACTCATCACACCATGATCCTTGTTGTACATCTCTTTCATTATATGTTCAGTACTTTAGTTGTAGAGGTTGTACTTGCTCCCGTCCTGACAGGATAACGTTGTAGGTATACTTACTGAGGAGGAGTTGGTCTGTGATTCGTATTGTGGAGTTTACTGCCGAGGACCCGACTCTGCTTTACGAGGATGTTCCTGCGGGGAGACTCGTCTAGTTTGCTTAGCTGCTTGGGATACTTAGTGTAGTCATGTATTAGACTACGTATTTTGTAACTGGACATGTATCCAGTTTTACATTTCAGTTTACTTGTACTTGGACGTTCACTATATGAGATGACTTTTGTGTTTGGAGCATTTATGATTCTTCTTCACTTATAGAATTGTTAGCACATTTAGTCTTATCTTGTTATCTCTAGAACAGCTTACTGCGCTTTATCTTAAGCGTAGGCTGGACATGGCTCGGCCCGGCCCAACAATTTGGGTAACGGGTCGTGACAGCAAGCAACTTCAGCACTTCTTGCATCGCCATTCTTGATTTGGTCCGGATAGCGTTCGAAGAAGATAGGGCGTTGTATATTGACCTCATCGTAGACATGTTCTTCTCATCTTCATGCCGTATGACTGAACATATTTGTCTCGGTACAACACCGGAAGTGGACAAGTCTTCGGCTATCTTCTTCTCCGTAGGGTTCAACCGCCGGCATACGGATGACCCAATAGTGTCTCGGCAATCTCATGATTGTGGGTTCCATTCTTCACTTGTACTGACCACTTTCCTTCTTCTTCGTTTCTAATCTGGATCGTGAATGGACAACCACATTTCCTCGTTCCAGCTTTCTTTCTTGGAACTTTTTTGGATAACTGTGTCTTTCTTGTGCGATCTGAACACACCACCTCTTTCACAGCCAACCATCACACTGTGTCATCCCGGGCGATTTCGGCACGATCTGGATATCACTAGAACTAAGTTGTTTTCCCGTCCAACTTCTCGACACCATTGTACCGCATCGTCGCTTGATTGAAACGAAAGATCGGTCCAAAATAAATGTCCTACATCGATTGCAATTGGAGCATGTACCGCAACATCGAAAGATCGCAACTCCTACAATAGAAGTTAAAGTCAAAACTAAACAACTACATAAAGCCAAAATATAAGCATATGAAATTAAAAAGGACTGCCAGATATGTGACAGTCCCTCACATATAGGACTGCCACATCCCTGGCAGTCCAAATCCATGAGAGGGACTGCCAGAGAATTGGCAGTCCTCTGTGTCAAAGTCCGATTTTTCATCCGAAATAAAGTTAAAGTGTAGTTACCACGAGGCCTTCCGATGCATCAAAGTGTTCTTCGGACGTTGTGGGAGGAGAGTATCCAGCATTTGATGGTCCGAGTTGTTCCATTTTCTATTTCTTTCTACATTAAACACAAAATTCAACTTTTATATGTAAAATTTAGGTTAAAATATACACAAAAATAAATTCGACGACTTACAAATAAATTGGAGAAGTGATTGACACTATTACTATATTTCACCAAAAATCTTTAACAAATTTAGGTGGGGGGACAATTTCACCTAGGTTAGGTTAATTCTAGGTTTCTATGAGGAGGAGAAAAAAAGAGTGGAGGAAGAGAAGTAATAGAGGAAGAAAGAGAGAAGAAATAAAACAAATTTGGCTTTTATAGTCAATATGGGCTGCCCCCTAGTAACAAAAACCTATGGCAAACTTGTAATTTTTTAAAAAAATTTGGACTGCCCTCAGTAGAAGTGGTGGTGCCCCTAAAAAAACCTTCTTTTAACATTACCAATTATATCAATTTTAACCACCAATCCGTGAGCTTATTTATGAGTCAGTAATATTGTTATTTACCTCGAATTTCTTCCAAAGGCAGGGACCATTGTGAAAAAAAACATGAACCTAACGATGACCACTTCACGACCGTAGCCAGACTCGGTAAAGTCTCGTCAGTCTGCAGATCTAATTCTCACCTCCTCCCCACTTCCCGACTTCCCCCCCACTTCCGATCGGATCTCGAGATCTCTCTCCCCGATGGAAGTCCTCCTCCACTGATCACGCCCCTCCTTTCCCTCCAATGGCGAGTTACCTAGCCCAGTTCCAGACCATCAAGAACTCCTGCGATCGTCTCGTCATCGCTGGTAAAACCTAATTCCTTTTTATTTTGCCATTTTAAACCCTAATTCTCCTAATTCTTGGATGATCTATAATGCAATCCTTACCATTTTGAATGAAGGACGATCGCCATGAGCAATCCGAAGTTACTAAGCTAGTAATTTACGCGAAGAGATGAATAATTTTCACGCGTACTTTTGTACTAGTCGTACGCTGGTTTCCGTGATTTTGGTGGAAGTGGCTGTGGTTTTGTGGGAAGTGGGTTTGTCCGGGGGAAGCGGAGTTGGCACCAATTGAGGACAATACGGTAGAAAATCGTCTCAGGTGGTTTGGACATATGCAACATAGACACAACTTAAGATGAATAGATGGACCGCTTAGGGGGAGCGATCAGATATTAGTTAACCAAAGTTTGATATAAAGGTTTTGTTGTTATTTGTAGTTCTGTACTAGTCATGTATCAACTATCAAGGACAGTGGAAATTTGATACAACCAGACTTGGTAGCCTTGAGAAGTTGGGGTTTCAGAGAAACTAGTTTCCAGTAGCTGTATCGAGACTATTAAAAATATGTACAATGATTGCGATTAATTAAGGAAAACCGGGGGTATGTTTCCATCTTCTATCTCCGTAGTCTCATGTCAAGCCCGTCCTTATCTCTCCACACTAGGGGAGGGGGGATTAAATTAGATTATTAAATGCGCATGATATACACAAGGTTCTAAACGTCGGTAGGCGGTGTACATCAGAGAGGGTCCGCCTACCGCCTAGGCACCGCCTAAGCGTCTAATACATTTTGTATACGTATGTATGACATCCTACCTATATATGTAAACACTAAATAAAATTCTCAATAAGTTTAAGTCAGTTCTTTGTAGTTTTGAGGATTTTAAGTTTATTTAGACTGACATTGTCTTTGATGCAGGATATGGAGTTGGATTTTCCAAACCAACATTACTTATAAATTAGAATAAAGAGTGTCTAGAGTCCAGAAAATGTGATGTTCCCTCTTATTTCAATTTTTATATATAAAATTTGAATTTTTTTCCGAGATAGGTGTCCGCCTACGCTGTCTCACCTACGCGTATGCCGTCAAACCGCCGTCGTCACCTATACCATTGCATACAGCAAAAGCGGTACGGAGAGAAACAACCTTGTGCGCCTAGACGGCCGCCTCATCGACATTTAGAACACTGGATATATAACTTATAAAAAGTAAAAAATAAATATAAATGGGGCATAATAAGGCTAAACATAAAAAGAACAGAATTTGAGACTTTCGTTTTGAATCTAGTTAGGACGGATACTTAAAACTGAGCCATGAATCCGCATCGTGATGTTCAGAGTATATACGTTCACAATACGTGTTTTTGCATATCCTAACTTTCAATAGAATTGATTTTTAATTGTGGATATGTAACACATACCTGTAGATACGTTTTGGCACGTATCCTTGAATAAAAAAAACTGAACCCACTATGCTATCTGTTAACCCACCCTTTAAACTAAGTTAACCCTAAATCGCTAAATCGATTATGTGAGTAGTGAACACAAAATGACTCTTCTTCCTCCTACCATCGCGCCTGAGACTTGGTCTCTTCCGTCTCTTATTCTCCTATTGCACCGCCAACACCATCTAGATGCCCCTCCAGAGCCTTCGATCCCCTCTTCTCGATCTCCCATCCGACCATCACGGCCTGCCCTCGACTCCCACCACCTTCTCCCAGCATTGATGATTGCTGCAATCATTCCATTAAGATCCTCTAGAGTCCATAACTCTTTTCGCTTCCGCTGTAGACATCCGGCTCTGGCGATTGTCATTCCAACATAGATTCCAGCTTTGGTAAGTTCACCTAAGTCATCTCTGCAATTTATTTTTTCTATACGTGATATATAAAGAATATTTCGGATCCTTTTTTTTTAATTTTTTTGCATCAGGTATAGTATTGATGCTTCTAGGTTTAATCCTCCATCCATTTACCGACCAGACAACCATTCAATTATAAAATATTCATACAACATAAATAATAGGACGAAGTTGACTATACAGCATAAAATCAAAAAAAATCAGGGGACGCCCCGTCGACCTAGGTTGGGCCAACCATGGTTGAACTTACTAGGCACATTCAAGTTCCGGTTTTGTGATGATATCGTGTTAGTTGATGAGACCTTCTAAAAACTAAAATAGAGATTTTTCAGATAAGCTTTGGAATTTGAAAATTTTAAATTAGTAGGATGGGATAAGGGTATAGGAGATGTAACTTCTGACGGTCAAGATGGCAACCTAGCACGCACGGGGGTGGGGTGAATAGGGCTGATTGCCAAATTAAACAGTGATCACACTAAAAGAACTCAGCTAAAAAGTATATGCTATAACTATGAATCAAATGTAAGAGACATTATCCTGGTTCGCGTTCGTGACACACAATCCATTCTCCAAGCAAACCGTTCAGGATTACTATCCAATGGTTGTTATAGCCCCCTTAACTGTTTGCACATTCACCCTGAACGCTCCCCACCTGAAGCTTCAATGATCTCTTTTGAATACCACAAGTGAGCAACCCTCCTTTGAAGAGCGAACCCTTCCTCTTGCACCAGAAGAAAATTACAACATTTCTTTCGCAGAAGAACAGAAGATGGACTTCACCTCATTGTTACAAAGATCAATTAAACTTCTCTTATATGAATATGAAAGTTTTCTGGACAAATAGATGATTAAAAACTCCTATAGATTTTCAAACGGGATATTGGCCTTTAGAGACAACTTACGCATTTATTGGAATTCTGGTCTATGAAGTTCGGAATTTCAGTCTCAACATCACTTGATCACTGGAAAAAGTTCGGTTACTAAGATCGGAATTTCAGATGGTATCCCAATACACTTCTTAAACAATATGTTAAAAAAAATTCTGTATGAAGTTCGAGATCCCATTTCTGATACCAAATGTGGTATTAGCAATGTATAATCTTTCTTTAAAAAAACAGATTCTCTTAGATTTTCACATGTGACAAAGCCAATCAATCAGATGCTGATACAAACATGGATCAGATCAATATTGACAAGATCACAAATATTACTCACCTAAATTTCTAGTGTATGAGTTATATTTTCCATTTTAAGCATTAAGTGTGTCCCTTAATCCTAATTCAATACGTTCCAAATAAAACTCTTTTTATATTTGGGTGCATCCATGTATCAACTTGAAGTAGACTTGATCTTGCGTTGCTTGTTTTGCACTCCTGGACATCTTGACTTGGTTTCTACCTTGATCCGTCCTCGACTTGCATAAAATGTAATTTTCATTGACAGCCTCAAGTAGAGAATTCTCAAAACTCTCTTTTGGCTTAAACAATTATTAGCACAACTCAACAGTTCAACTTAAATTATCATTAGCACCATACTAAGCTGCCCATCATCAAAAGCAACCCTAGAAACATTCTAGAGTTAAGATTTCAAAATTACAATGAGAAACAAAGAAGTCTATATGATCGTCAAATACAGGATACTTTCAGTGGGAAAAGAGTAGTCTATGTGATGGTCGAGATACATAAAAGCAATACTTTTCTCAACTCAGGATCGATTATTCATCACGGCGGAGTGTGATTATGCAAATGAGGCATGATCTTGAAGTGGATGAGCTCATCTAGAGTGCTGTGGTTGTATGATACACTTGTAATGCAAGGAAAGTTAGATAAAAGAAGACGATAATGAGACCAGGCATGTTTTATGGATCAAAATATTGAACAGTTAAGAAACATATAAATCAACGAGCTTAGTTGAAATGAATATGCTGATATGGAGGGACAACAAGTTAATAGACTGGCTAACAAATGAGTGCAGCCACTGGAAGTTTGAGGAGGTGTTGTCAATTGAGAATAAAAGGAGAGAAAATCAGTTGAGGTGGTTTAACATGCGGACAAAAATCAAAGTTGCACTAGTTAGATAAGATGTCAGTTAAAGGAAGCTGTTAGAACTAGGGGGGCCTATACGGACTTGGTGCTGTTAAGAAAGATATGACATTCTCTATTGTTAGAGAAAAGATGACCTTTAACAGAGTGGACTGAAGATAAGGATTTATGTAGTTGACCTAAAATTTTGGGATAAAGGTTTTGTTCTTGGTAGTTTAGGGGTGTGGTTGATTTTGGGATGACTTTTGACTCTATCATCTACTACATAATCATTGAATTTTGTATTAATTCTATAAACTACCATGATAAAAGCAATGCACGTACCTCAAGCAGCCAGCGCTATCCTATTTAATTGTGTGCATTGAATGCGTTACATCCTATGTAAGTATGTTAACCTAGTGTGAACATTCATGAATTACTGGGTATTGGACAAAGCTACATTCATTAGGACAGAAATGCTGCCTAAACAAACTAGAGGTCCAACTTTCTGGCTAAAGAAAATTATATGATGGCTTGCAATTGGAGATATGGTTATTAAAGGCGCAAGATACACCGTAGCCCGAAGGATATTCAGGGCTGAAGCTGAGGCAAAAACGCGAACCTCATGAAAGCGAAGCGTATGCTTATTCTAGACTATGCAAAATTTAGTTATAAATCATATATATAGTAATAATATTACATGTAAGCAATTGAATAATAAATTATTGATATTTATCATTTAACTTCATTACACAATAATATAACTAATTCATTTTCTAATGTTTTGTTCGCGGTAATAATAGGTAATCACATACTAATCTCTAATAGCGATACCAATAATTCAAATGTAAATGAAGATATACCAATAATTCAAATGTAAATGAAGATGGAATTTAAGTACTTACATTCTAATGTCCTTTAAAAGGATAAAAGTAAAAATAACCTTTAATGTAGAATATGTATGAGGCACACCTCAAATAGGCTTGAGCCTCACCGAGAGGCGCTGTGAGGCGTGCACATAATGAAGGGAGCCTCGCTCCACCTATATTGAGGTGTTAAGGGATGAGCCTCGCTCACAACTATGTTGAGGAGTTTGCAACATGAAGATATTAAAAGATCCTCATGCCACCATTTATAGTAGTGGATGTTGATGAAAGCTTGGGGCTGGCAAAACTGGGTTTATATCTGCAAAATTGAACATAACGTTTGGAGCTTCAGCTCTACCTTGTCTAGAAGAGAGATTTTCAATGTTAGACCCACATTTCAATCTACAAGCTAAAAGATCCTTGACTGTCTGTTTGTGAATAAAGCAATTTATAACTTAATAGAGAACAGACAAGACTCATTACCTTTCAAGATCACATTTTGACCTTTATATCTTAGATACAGATTATACTTTGTATTTTTTATGGAGTTTCAAAGCTTCAGTGCACTTGTAAATCAATACTTAGGCCCAAATTCATATGCTATAATCTGACCCTCTGTATGTTTCTGGATTCAAACATATGGTGAGCTGGTGTCTGGCCTTCTGAATGTTTTGGAGTCAAACATGGTGGGCCGGGACCCAATCTTTTGGTAGTACCGTTTGACTGATTGGTTTATTTTCCATGATGTGCCAATAGGCTGATTCTAACCCTTTTGAATGTTTTTGGACACAAACATATGTTGTGATAGGACCTGATCTTAGCATCCTTTACTTGATTGATTGTTGTTCCATGACACACGCTATAAGCTCTCATAGTAGTCCTGGAAGCTAGTTGAGGGTCAAACTAGAAAGGTGCCATATTCAATGATCTGCCATTCTGGAGGAAATAGTTTCGCTAAAGATTTTTGAAGTGCCATGGATGTTCTGTTATAGAAGATGTGTTAACCATGTAAAATGTATGAGAATGTCACTGAGAATATTATGTGCTCACTAATTTTCTTGCTGGTGCAAAGTAGTTAGTGCAACAATCTTGTCGGTGCGACACACATACATTTTCCAGTCCAAATGTTGGTTGATCTTTATGCATATCAGAATCATGGTCCATGATGTAATAATACTGAAAAAACATATCATCTACACTGCTCTGACAAAGCAAAGTAACCGAAAATGTTTGGCGATGTTGAATATCTCAGGCACTTAACTATTATAGGAACTAACTATGGGAAAAGCTGAATGCTAGGACTTATTTCCTGTTCTGTAATTCTATTTTTTCTTATCAGGGTGTTAGCACTTATCCTTTTCCCTTCATTCTGCTGTCTTCCATTTTTGATTTTTGTTGTCTTGAATCATTCTAGTTGAAGATGTTAGTGACTTGTGGCCAAGTGTCAAAGATGGATTTGAGCAGCGTGTACCATTGAAGAAGGCTTCTTTGAATAACAAAACGCGAAATCCCGTGTTTGTGGAGAAATTGCAGGCTGAGTTCATGCTAACCACAGACATAAGGCTGCGTAGTCGTTTCCCCACAGGAGCACTCCTTATTTTGGTTCCGTGAACCTTATGCAACTGTTGTTCTTGTTACTTGTGAGGTAAATCCTCTTATATCTACAACAATATTGTTTCTGAAGAGTAATCTATTTTGTTCATACTCGTGTCGTGATTCTTTTATGGCAGGATCTTGACGAGTTTAAGACAATCTTAAAGCCACGGCTGAAGTTAATTGTTCAAAATGATGACAAGGAGTGGTTTAATCGTATTTGTGTCAAGGGCTCACCCCAGCAATGACGCAGCAACAAAGATGGCAAAAAAAGTTTATGCTAGATTGGAAGTTGATTTCAGTTCAAGAAAGAGAGAAAGGTATAAAGCCTTTTTTTATCATCTATCCAAGTTTGAGCTTACATATTTGATTTCCTTGGTTTGAGGTTTTTTTCACTCAAAAGTGCTAGAAAGGTAATAAGGACATTTGATCATTCAAATCATGATAAATATATGCTTTTCATGGTACAATATGATATGACATAATTTGGCACGTACGTCTCCCCTCTATTGTAATTTTTGACAAAGAATACTATGGTTTACATAGATTGCTACCACATAATTCCATGACAAGTTTAAATCTCTGGATTTCTAATTTTGGTGTGAAGGTTGAGTTTATTAAGAATTATTGGTTGAAATGAAGAGTGGTAAAATCTCTTGTCAAATATGTACCCGTATATTAGACTCTACAATGATGCAATACTGGTGTCTGTTTCCAAATTAATGCTCTGGAACTTGACAGACTTAGCTCAAAGATTTTCTGGAAATTACCATTAAGATTCATTTTCTGCTTATCTTAATCAGGTGCTGTAAACTTGACTTACATGGAGCTGAAGCAAATTTCTGGGAAGATTTGGATTCCAAAATGGTGGAATGTATCAGGAATACATTGGATAGACGAGTTCAGTTCTATGAGGAAGAAATTCGCAAGCTCACTGAACAGCGTTTCATGCCAGTGTGGAATTTTTGCAACTTCTTCATTCTAAAGGTGCTTAACCATATCTTGATGATATCACAACTTAATAGAACTGTTGCACAATTACTTTTTTTATCCATCGGCTGAAAAGTTTCGGACTTTCTGACAGCACATGACATGTATCTTTTCCAGGAAAGCTTGGCTTTTATGTTTGAAATGGCTCATCTTTATGAAGACGCATTACGTGAATACGATGAACTGGAACTTTGCTATCTAGAAACAGGTATGTGAAGATATATTCCTGTTCAACATAATAAAAGATTTTTGATGCCTTCATATAATTAAGTTTATATAGATCCAATATCCTTAAGCTCACAGACTTGTGAGATTCATACAATTTTATCAGATTTATAATGTGGATATTTAGGAAATGCCATTCCTTTCTCTTTGGCTCAATGTTTCATGGAGATGAATGTAATTCTTATAGCAAATTGTATTGTCGTCTCTCTTTGCGTAGATTTTTAATAGTCTAGGGGAACTTGAAGAGTTGGAGGATGCTTCTTGGCTGCATGAGCTTAAATTGCATAGCCGAGAGGTAGTCTACTACCCACAATTGGGCATCTATATTTTATGGCCTAGTCTTCTCATGCTCATAACAACCTTAGCTAGGACTTTGGCGTCAACATAGAGGGTTGACATCAGGTCGACAACTTGTCATAATTTTTTTGTCAAATCTTTTATATCGAGTTTCTTATGCTCCATAGTTGACCCCATTCTGTTGGGAGAAGGCTTGGATGACTACAACGGCGATTAGGTGGATATGTTGAAGTTTGGCGGTGAACTGAAAGCTAGTGTAGATCCGGTACAAGCTGTGAAAATTTATCTCATCTTTTGTTATTTTAGCATTGATGTAATTTCCTGTGAAGACAATTTATTCGTCTTCATGGTCAGGCTTCAGCCATGAAATGAGCTTAAATATTTAAATATTACTTTTAAAGTACTTGTGGGATAGCTATGTGATAAGTATGAAAAATTTGAGGTAACTCAATGACACATGACAGTTGTGCAACCAAATTTATCCCAATTTGGGAAATATTAGTATTTATAAGGGATGAAATTTGGGGCTGAAACTGGAGAAAACTTACCTCAGATTATAGGAATCAAGAGTTGGGGGTATTGTTGAGAAATTAAATTTGGTATTTGTAGAGAATTACGATTAAAGATTGCAGGGTTAAACAAGACTCCATTGAAGGTTGGGAATTAAGGATTTGATGGTGATTTGGACCTCTGTGTTGAGGCAGTTTGGCACATTTGTGGAGTTGTAGGGTCTTCTATGGTGGAGGGAAGCATTTACATTTTGTAGGGTATTAATTGTAAGAGACAACAATGGGGGCTGGAACTGCAACAAAAGGAGTATCAAAGAAGAAAAGCAAGTCGGCCAAAATAAGAAGGGGAAGGGTTTTGATAACAAGAATGGTAAGGAAGAAGGAAATTGGTGGGAGGATCCGAGGAACGCTTCACACTTTCTTTTGAGGTTCACAATAGATGTTGCATCACATGAGCCGTGAAGAAGATAACTCTCAAAACTGAAGGATGCAGACATTCACAGACTGTTTATTTTACTTTTTGTATTGTTGTCCTACCCATGTATATGTAGTGGCCACCTTAATTTAAAAAAAAAAAAGACTTCAACTAATAGCTTAATGGAAACTCATAATAGTTTGCTTATATAAAACTTACCAAACAAATCCCAAAGCTGAAATGAACCTGATTGAAAGTGAAATAAATTAACCAAGACACTTGGAACTTGATGCAAAATGGAGTCAACACTAATTACGAATCATTTGACTCTTTGTAATAGGTCATAGGTATAAAATTACTGGTCATTTCGTGCTCCTCAACTTGGAAGAATTCACCTACTAGGGTTTGAAGATGGCATTACGCGTCAAGCCAGTTTGTTATTACAAACTTTACCTCCATCAAAGGGAAAATTCCATGAACTCTTCTTGCTCCTAAGTTTTAGCACCATGATCTACAGGCAACGCCAGCAACTAGAAGCTAAGGAAACAACAATAAACAAAGGCAAGTAGATGATTTCTGCTATCAGAACTCCATAATCTAAGAAATTTCACTTACAGACTAGTATTGGCATATAAAATCCACCATGTTTCAGAAATTAATTGGCACTACTTTTGTGGAAATTTCTGCAATATTGTGCTGCTTGAAGGTTGTCTTAAACGTTTTTCGATAGTAATGCAATTTTCTGTAGGATATTGATCATATACTAGATCAAATTACTTATGATAAATTTGACCTTCCTGATTTGTTATCTGAAAATGCAGTAAATACTCCTGGGAAACAGAGAGATTTTGGAGGCTTGGACCATGGTGATGATCAGGCTGCTTTACTAAATCCTGGATATAAACCATTAACTCAGATCGTTCAAGAAGATTCATTTAGGGAGTTTGAGTTTAGGCAGTATCTGTTTGCATGCCAATTGAAGGTTTGTACATCTTAAACAATAATTGCCTACACTTAGCTGGAGAGTTATCCTACAAGGTATTCTCCTGAAGTATTTGACCATGAGGACACTACTTCCATGGATAGAAGGATCATTTTCAGTCAATCGTGGATCACATGCTCTTCAATTATACCACTATTTGTTTCATTATGTTTCTTTTGGTTGTTGCTTATAGTATAATCTTACAATTCTCTAAATTCTCTAAATTCATTGTATTCTTGGTTATTACAATGGATTAATTTCCAAAGATTAAAATCATGATGATGAGTATGCCTCCTACCAAATTACCTTGGAATTCAGCAGGCACTACAACTTTGCTTTCAGTTTTATGATATTTTACATGTTTTGGGGCCTATCAGTTGGCATAATCAGTTTAGTTTGGTCTTCTTGCTTCATTGTAAAAATTATAAGCATGCACAGGAAAGTATACTTTGACAGCTTTCTGAGTACACCAACAAAGCTTTTTAGGGTCAGCTATTTGAATCATTTTCTTCCATTCAGCACACTGTATCATTAGCAAATGGCATATTTCTGATTGAAATTCAGCCTTTAAATTTAGAAAATCCTTGAAATCCATTTTAACTTCAAGAATACTTTTTTCATTTAGTCCCCAAGTCATTTTCTGGACACGTTCCTGCGTCATTTCACCATAATTCATAATGGTACATTGTTACCCAAAATCGACTATATCTTTAGCATGTTGGACTTACTATGATTTCATTTTGTGATTTATATACTTATGCTGAAAGCTTAGCTTGGCTTATCTTTCATCTTAATTTGGCAGCTATTGTTTAAACTGTGTCGTCCAGTTGAGGTCGCTGCAAGGGGCTTCTCATTCATTATTGGTTTCTCGAAGACTCTAGCGTCACATGAAGTATGATATATTTCTTCTGTTCTTGACATACTTTAACCTACTATTTGTCATGCTTGGTAATTCTATCGGACATAAGAGTACTTGTAGGCTTATGTACTTTCCCAAGTAATATCTTCTCTCTTACTCAGAATTCGCTGCCATTTTGCTTGAGAGAAGTGTGGGTGATAACTGCTTGTTTGGCATTGATCAAATCAACTTCTACCCATAATGATGATCACATGGCTTCTGATGTTGAAAAAGAGTTCTTTCGTCTTCAGGGTGATCTTTATTCACTTAGCCGGGTCAAGGTAAAAGAGCATATTGGTCTTACTCTTGTTTGCTCTAATCAAGCTATAACTTGGAAATTGTATTGGATTATTCAGAAAAAACAGTTATTTGTTTGCTTTCTACCCACGTAGAAGATTGATTTTCTGTACACTAAGTGACATGTTTCTTCTTCCACTCTTAGTTTGCCTAGGAAGTCACGTTATGTTTTTCTACCTGTGGGAAATTGTGCTACTAGCATCAGAAAAAAAGTATAGATGGAGTTTGCCTAATTGCTGATTATTACTAACTTTTTAATTATACTTCACAAGTTCACATTGACCACAATCAATCTATAATCTAAATTGCGATTTCGACCCATGGTAACCCCCAAAATTTTGTAGGTTACTTTGCATAATGCACAAATGGAAGCATGGACATAGCTCTTATTTCTTGCAATCCTATTTGTTTTTAATTATTTACAGACTATCTATCACTATTTAGTATCAATAATTCATTATATTTGTGAGATTGAAGCAGGATGGTTGAAGTGGAGGAGCTCTTTTGAGGTGCTTTGTGATTGTAGGATTCCTTTGAATTAAAAGGAAAATTCTATACGCCAGCGGTGATTTTAGTGAATTAAGTAACATGCCCAATATTGTGCATATGGAAATGGAAATGCTCAGACGGGTGGGGGACAATACATTGAAAGAGCATACGAAATGAGGGCATCCATGAGAAACTGGTGGGGGTCAGTCGAGGGTAAGATGAGAGGAAGTGGTTTGAGATGTTATGGACATGTGCAACAGAGACCAATAGATACGTCAGTTAGGAGTGACCGAGTGATAGGATTCTAGTAATAGTGAGCTGCTTGAACTAGGGGTAGAAACTTACTGGGATTGAGACTGTAAAAATAAATATGGCTTTTGCTAATGTTATCAGAGTGGAATGGAAGATGAGGATTCATGCACCCGACCCCAAAAGTTAAGGGATAATGGCTTAGAGAATTAGGTACCTGATTGTTTGGTGCCGTCAACGCCTTGATGGTTTGTACTTTGTATCGTACTAACACATTTTATCAAGGAGCCGCTACAATTTGTTTAGTAGGACGGGATGCATGCTGATATTAAGACAAAGGAAAGGAAAGTAGATGAGGGATAATATGTCAGAAATCATTTGATGTCGAAGTAACACATGTGGTTTGTACTTTATATCCTAAATCTCATTTGATGTGAGAAATCAGACAAAATCTGGAAAGTTGGCAGTTTGCTTCAAACTAACATAAATTTTGCCAAGTAAGTGGAGAGTTCTATGTAGTCTAAGTAATAAATTTGCACGAGGGAATAACTGCAAAATACAGTTGAACAAATTAGATGATCCTGATTTAGTGCTTACCTGTTTTCTCAAAAAAAAGGAAGAAAGAAAAATACAAAACATCCATATACATATACTTCTCTTGTAATTGCTTCACTTTTTCGTTTTTATTCATTATACCCATGTTACTCTGTAGACTGAAACTGATGCATATGACAGTTTATGCGGCTTGCATATTTGATCGGCTATGGTGTAGAAATAGAGAGAAGTCCTGTCAACAGGTACATTTGAAACCTATCAAATTTACTTTATTCTTTTATTTATTCATTTTGTTTCTTTACTATGGTTCTATTAGCCTTTTTATACTACCTTTTTCTATGTTTGTTTAGCGGTAGAAATAATTTCTTTCTCAAATCTGTATTTATCTCCAACCTTTTTGGAATAGTGCATGTTTAAGCATGCTACCTTGGCCCAAGCCAGCAGTTTGGCCTACATTCCCACCTGATGCTTCAGATGAAGTGCTTGAGAAGGAGAAGGCAAGTCTCTTATAGAACTCCTAGATTTTTTATTAGTCTCATAAATTGCTATATTTTATTTGCAGAAAATGTTAACTTACTTTAAATGTTGGAAATCTTGGTTCCTTTTCGCCCCTTCTTTGAGTTTTCATTAGGCATTAGGTAGTTTCTGCTGTATACAGATTCCAGATTGGAGTTTCAATGATAGGGTTCCGACAAAAATCTCTGAAAATATTAAAATATGGAAAATATGTAAAGCTAAATCTTAACATGGTTTGATGAGTAATTTGTATAGTTGGATATTAATTTCGGTAAGAATCTAAGTCAACTTTGTAATATGGATCTCATATCATGTTGGATTTATATATCATATGCTGGCATCCGAATGTGGGAAGATATTATATAGGTGATAGGAGAGAGCATTTAGTTTTAATTTGACAATTTCTACTAAAGTTTGCGGGACATATTTGTAGTTTTAGGCAGTCCAACTTGGTTACAGTATGGGTCTTTAGTCCCTGTCGGGATTTTAGTTGAACATAGATGCATATAATGCTTGTTTGTTCTAGTACTTTGTTGTCCCAGAATTGATTCTAGTACAACGAGGAAGCTAAATTTTGGTAGATTTTTTACTTGTAAACAATGCACACTGTTTTGTAACAATATTACAGTAATGACCAAGACCAATATCTCATCTTGATTCCAATTGGTCTCCAGTAAACCCCAAATGTAACAGGCTAGTCGTATTGGTTTTGGCCATTATTTCAAACTTTGTCTCTTTCGTTGCATTGCATCCCTACATGGCATGACCTAAATCTGGCTGATAATTCTTGCTGCGTTTTCTGTTTCTCTAATCAAAATAGTTAAACAAAAATCATGGCATATGTGAAGAGATTGGTTACATTTCTACTAATGCTGTTGTGCCTGAACACTTTTGAGCATTTTGGTTGTCTTGGATATAGAAGTTTCAATTACGACTTATGCATCATCTATTTGCCCACAAAATTGAAGAGTTTATGTCGGGTCCACGTGTCGAAAGCAAGTCATGTTTGGACTATATGCATACCAAGTTGTGCATGTCATAAATTATACTGCAAGTTCTTAATTTAAATGACTCTCACCTTGAGTATTCTCACAGGGGTAGATGCCCATGCCAAATACAGGTTGAGAGTAATCAACTAGGAAACACACACACCAAAATCTTGAGGTGTCTGTGTCAGACATGTACCGAACATGACACTCACTCTAGAATACATATGAACATGTCAAGATTAGTGCTTTGTTAGTGTATCCATGTCTCTATCATGTTTTCATGTCCTTGCAACGTAGGTACCCAAGATATATGTTTGTTTGCGTGTTTTCTTTGCTATATGTGTGTGCTTGTCTTTTTTCTTTACCAGTGAGGGCATCACTTGGTGCTTGCATCCTGGAGGTTGTGTTTTCTTCGGTCTTGGGGACAAACTGATGGGGGATCAAGTTCATGATTCTTGGCTTCATCTAGTTCTTCCATATTTTGCGAGCTCATGGTTCTTGGCTTCACTGGGTTCCAGTTTAGTCATGTTTTATTGGGCTTATGTTTATTACTTTCAGTTGAGTTCGTGTCCAGCTAAGTCTTTTTAAGTCCAAGTCGATTGAGTCATGTTTTATTTTATTTATTTTATTTGTTTGCCAGATAGGGAAATAGTCAGACGACTCAGACCTTATTGGAGGGTTGATGAACGATGAACGAGGAGTTTTCTTTTAGAGGTTGCATGTGAATTGTAGAATTGCTGTGAAGCCAAACCCTAGGTGTGAAACCTAGAAATCGTAACCCTAGTTTCTTCCATCGTCTACTTCTCCAAGCCACCAGCCACCCCACCCCACCCACCCGACCCCTTTCTTGTGCCACCGCATGATATTACCAAAACAGCCCCCTTCCCTTTCTTTTTCTGCTGCACCACCTACTGGCCTCCCTTTCTCTTTCCTGGTGCGTTACCCACACCTGCCCCTCGCTCGTAGCTTGCAATTGCGACAACACCTGCAGACTAAACTGACAGTAAAGGTTGTTGCTGTGAAACCTGCATACTCCTCTTTGGTTTGCTGTCGGCAGACGCAAGAATCGCCCCCTGCTTTGTTGCCGCATCCCAATCCATGCCCCGTAACCCAAGATCCCTTCTATATAGCAAGCCAACAGCCTTCTAAATTCTAACTTTCATTAAGTAAACTTCTAAACCCAATACCTTCCACCATAGACCCAAGTTCCAACCCTTTGATTTGAGTTGGTCATTTGATCTTGGACGTGTAAGGTTAGAAGCGGAGGAACATTTCAAGGGCATGATTTGGCAAGGTTCTAAATGGCGGTAGGCGGGTGCTTGGCGGAGAGGGTCCGCCTACCGCCTACGTGCTTGAAACATTTTGGACATTTTTACTATTTTACCACTGTTTTTTTTGCATAATATATTAATATGTATATTTTAAGGGTGTTTTATGCGTAACTAAGTTGTAGAACAAATATTTATGAAGTTTCAGGCTTGTAAAAGTGAACCATGGGTCCATAATGCTTGCAAAACTGTTTTGCCAAAACATCTAGTCAAATATTGCTCCGCCTAGGCGTCCGCCTACGCCACCTCACCTCCGCCTATGGCTACTCCACCACCAACGGCAAAAGCGGTGCGGAGAGTGGCCGCCTAGCACATAGGCGGCCTCCTCGACTGCCATTTAAAACACTGATTAGGCCAGTTCGATTCTGTGGATCTACTTCACCAGTCTTGGGTTGATGATTAACTTGTTGCTTGAATCAACTGCAACTGTATTGTTAGATTTGGGGCAGACGTTAAATCATTGCTTGAATTTATGAGGATTTCTTTGCGTGCCATAGTCTTTTTTTTAGACTTTCCTTTACTTGCATGTTATAACTATTATTGCATCTACACCAGTCATCTGTTGCACTTCACATTAGTTTCATATATCTAGCATTTTGTCTAGGATTCCTTGTGATTCTTTTCTGATCATCTGCATTGTCCCATCTTGATTTCTCTTTGGTCATGTTAGTGTCACAACCTCTTCGTACATAGGGATTAAGGTTACCTATATGTTCACCCTCTCCAATGGGGCTGCAAACGTAGTAGCTTGCTAAGTCGAGTTGGCTCGAGCTCGCTTTGAAAATGAAACAAGCTTGAACATGGGATGAGCTCGATTGTTTACATGGCCTGAGCTTGAACATGTGAAGCTCGAAAACAAGCTCAACTCATGGAGCACTGAGTTGACTCAATTAAATCTCTTTCTATATATTTTTTAATTTTTTATATATATATATTTCTATATATATGTGTGTTTGTGTGTATGTTAAATATAGTATAGATTTTTATAATAGTTTTTAGATACTGCTTTCATAGTTACCAGTTACTCAATTATATAGTTACTAGAAACTTGTTACAGTCGAGTTTGAATTTACCCTTTCCAACTCCAAATAAGCTCGATAAGTCCAACCCCTGAACTACCTCGAAAAATCAAAGCTCGACTCTGGCTTTCGGCTTGACTCATTTGCTGTTCTGCCTTCAGGCCTTGATCCTCGAGACACTGGGATGGCCTTTTATGCTTTCTTTGCCAACCCCTATTGCTGCATTTATCATTTTGTTATTTAGCTATGAGCAACATGATGTCGATCACATTGGCTCCAAGTTTCCATGATCCAAAATCTCCTGCATATAGTTCATAAGTAACTATTGAATTTCCATTTTAATCCTATTAGAACATATGTGAATTCTATCCTTGAGAACGACTTTCATGGTTGGCTATATTGCATGATTACGGACACAGGTAAGGATACGGACACAATGCGGATACAGGATACATATATTTTCAAATAGGTACAAAGCTAGTTACCTATGTTGCACGAATACTGACATGGGTACAGACCCAATACGGGCACGGACACCATTCTGCCGAGTTCATGCAACATAGATGGTTGGAGTTAGTATTAAAAAAAAAGTACGTAAAGACCAAAGCTTGCCATCTTTGGCAATTTGTGGTAGTTTCTTATGTTGGAAGTTACAATATGCTTAACAGGAAACTCTGAGATAAAATTATGTTTTCTGGGTTTGATATTGTATTTCTAAAAACTTTTCTGTCTATGGCATTTTTATTGTCACATGCAAAGTTGGGTTAAATGTTAGTTAGCACTATCAATACTTGAGTTCCTCGAGTTTTACATTTTTACAGATGATTCTTCAAGCAAATCCCAGAGAAAAGCACTTCAATATTCAAAGAAAACCGTTGCCACTGGAACCTTCTTTACTACTACGAGAGGCTAATCGAAGGCGGGCTTCTCTTTCTGTTGGAAACGTGTCTGATATTCTGGATAATAATTTAAATTTGACAGATGGGTAAGTAATTCTTAACCTCTGAAATAACATAAAATGTTATTCATGGTTCACATATTTTTATTGTAATTATTTTGCTCTTTCAGCTACTTGTTCTTAAGCTCTGTAGTTTTGTTGTTGGGCAGTTCAGGTCCAGATGGACATTCAAGATTCTCCCCTTCAAATAAAATTAATTCGAGCACTATGTCTCGCACCTTCTCACAACCAGCAAACTCTGAGGGCTCTTTATCCCTTGATCGTCCTATGAGACTTTCAGAAATCTATGTTGCAGCAAGTCATGCATTGAAGCGTACAATTTCTGATCAAGATCTATTGAATTCACTATCATCGTTGCTGGAGTTCGAGGTAATTGAAGTTGCTATCACCGTTGAAGTGTACATTTCAAGACTATTAGTGAAACTTTTTCTGCTTGATAAACACATGGAAATTGTCGTAACTTTTAGGATTGATAACTTTGTTTTTGAGAGACCATCTCACTGAACATAATTGCAGCTTTGCTTCTTTCATATTACCTTTAATATAAATAATCTGTCTATATATACCTATTCAGTTTTGTTTTTCAGTTTCAAATTATATTTGTTTATGTAGGAGTTTGTCAAAAGAGAATGAAATATATAAAACTTTCAAGGAAACTGACTTTTAAGAATATGATATTGTTCGTATTTGAGAAAAAGTTTTTGTAAGTTATATTATGTAGGTGTATTCTGGGATACTACATAGAAAATTAGAAATGAGGTTCTTATTTTTTAGAACAATTTTTAATTTGAATTAAAGAACGACAACAACACCGCCAACATCAAAGCCGTATCTCATATTTTTTGGGTTGTTGTTTGAATCCTTTTCCTCTATTTGGCTCTGTTAAGGTCCTATGTAATGCTAACGAATGTAACATTTTAAACCATGTTAGTCTAGACATATCTTTAATCCTAGATGCTCCATTAACTACTATATTATTCAAGGTTGTGAAAGTTGCTAGGCGGGAGTCGGGCGAACATCGGACGCCTTGCGTTTAGCCCCGCCTAGGCGCCTCCTAATTCTAGACGGTCCACAAATCGGTCGAATAAAAATGCTGAAAATTGTATATAAACCCCAAATAATCTGGTTGTCGTGCAAAGTGGACACTAGGCGGATAGCTAGCGCCTAAGCGTCGGCTAATCCCGATTTTTAGAAGGGTGATATTATTGCTTCTCCTTACAGGAACATTTATGGGTTTGTGTTGCACAGTCCAAACCACCTAAGTCAATTTTTCTTATTTTGTCCTCAATTTACGGCACCTCTAACTTCTCACATCTATACTCATTCTTATCTTATCCCTTAATGTTGTATTGTCACTCATCCATCTTTCTCGTAGCAGTTATACTAATTTTTTTGACATGTTGTCTTTTAATTGTCACTTTGATCCGTAAAGCATGACTTCTCTTATCTCATTGCAGATTTGTAGAATTTTTCTTTCAACTTCAGAGGTATCTTGCAATTACACAGTACTCCATAAGCACTTCTTCATTTCAACAATCGTGTTTTAATTCTATGCATGACGTCCTACTTAATCTCTCCATCTTGATGAATAACTAATCTTAAATACGGAAACTATCACTCTTAGGTATCTCTTGTCCATCTATATGGACTCCCTTCTCATTTCTTCTTGGCTTCGGGTTAAAATTACATTTGATATACTGTCTTGGTTCAACTAATTCTAAACCCCTTAGGTTCCAAAGTATCTTTCCAGATTTCTATTTAGCATCTAACTCTTCTCTACTCTTATCAACCAACACATATCATCAACAAACATCATACACCATGGAACTTCCTCCTGGATTTGTCTAGTAATTTCATCCATAACCATCGCAATAAGGTAAGGACTCAACGTTGATCCTTCATGTAAGCCAATGGTAACAAGGAACGGGTTACTATCTCCTCCAATATTTCACACGTGTGTCGTAACTCTATCCTACATATCCTTAATAATCTCAATATAACTGCTAGAAACTTGTTTTTCTTCAAAGCCCACCGCATTAACTCCCGAGGAACTTGTGTATAAACTTGGTTCTTATATAATTCATTTAATTTAGTTTAAAAGAATTATATAAAATATCTAGTGAAATCAGCACGAATCAGAAAATTGCTCTTCAGTTTATACACCAGTTTGCTGTTTACACTGTGTGGTGTCTATGTTGCCAAATAAAGCAACCAACCAGAAGGCTAGTATGAAAGTAATAAATTGTTTTTAATGAACAAAGTGTACCAAATTGTTAGTTTCACCATAGTGCTCAACTTTCTTGTCTATTATGTTAACGTTGAAGCGCCATGAGATTGTTTTGGCAGCAAAAATATATGGAGCTAACAAAGGGAGCTGCTGATAATTATCACCGTTCTTGGTGGAAAAGACATGGTGTTGTCCTTGATGGAGAGATTGGAGCTCTGTACTTTAAGCATGGAAATTTTGATCTGGCTGCAAAATCATATGAGAAAGTTTGTGCTTTATATGCTGGTGAAGGATGGCAGGATCTGTTGGCAGAAATTCTTCCCAACCTGGCAGAATGTCAGAAGATTCTCAATGATGAAGCTGGCTACCTCTCATCTTGTGTTAGATTATTGTCCCTGGATAATGGTTTGTTCTCGACTAAAGAACGGCAAGCTTTCCAAGCAGAGGTGGTTCGATTGGCTCACAGTGATATGAAGCATCCGGTTCCCCTGGATGTCTCATCACTAATAACTTTTTCTGGAAATACTGGCCCACCGCTAGAGTTATGTGATGGAGATCCTGGTACATTATCAGTAACTGTCTGGAGTGGTTTTCCTGATGACATTCCTCTTGAATCGCTTAGTTTAACGCTGATGGCTACATACAATGTTGATGAAGGTGTCAAGGTATGTCTGTAGTTGCTGATGTATTTATTGGTCTGATTTTTATAAATTCAAAGCATATTGAGTAGCTTGTATATGATAGAGATTAAGTAGTTTGGCTGGGTTGCAATTGTTACCAGAGATTCTTTACTTATGATGTATTACTAATTAAATTTTTATGTTTCATAGACAAAGTGTCTTTTTATTATTTTTTGACTATGATCTCCATACTTACAACTCTTATTATTTTCTAGGCAATAAAATCCTCAGATGCTCCCATACTAAAACCAGGCAAAAATGTCATAACTCTTTCCTTACCACCGCAAAAGCCTGGTTCCTATGTTTTGGGAGTCTTGACAGGACAGATTGGCCAGTTGCGATTCAGATCTCATAGTTTCTCTAAAGGTGGCCCCCAAGACAATGATGATTTTATGAGTTATGAGAAACCAACTAGACCTGTCCTTAAGGTAACATTTCTGACTTTTGTTTTCTTTTGTTGCGTTATACATTTTCACCTGTGTGTCTCTCTCTTTTACAAAGTGATTATTTATTGACTGTATATTACCGAACGTTATGCTGTTCATGACTTCAATTGCAATTATATGCTACAGGTTTTCAAACCAAGGCCTTTAGTTGATATAGTTGCAGCAACATCATCGGCTCTTCTAATGAATGAACTCCAGTGGGTTGGATTAATTGTACGACCAATGAACTACTCTCTTAAAAGTGCTATCTTGCAAATAGATACTGGTCCAGGGCTTACTATTGAGGAATCTCATATGATTGACATAGAAGACTATACAAAGGCAACAGTACGTCATGAAGGTGACTCAAAAGTGATAAGAGAGGAGACTTCTACGGAAGCATCTGAGCAAATTTTGCTTGAAAATGGCAAATTAACTTTGCCGTATTGGGCTAGTGACATAACTACAGTTTTGTGGCTTCCTCTGTGTGCTATTGAAAATAGTCTGGCTAGGGGAACATCTGCAGGTTGGTGGTCTCAATCACTTAAGTCAACAGCTACAACATTTCTGTATACTGATTTTTTTTCAGATGAAAAAGTGTGAAACCAAAGATTGGATCAGACTAACGTGTTTTATGTTCAGTTCACCCTCAGCGGCAGAGTGTTGTCGATGGAATGAGAACCATTGCCCTGAAACTTGAATTTGGAGCTTTCCGCAACCAGATATTTGAAAGGCATACAGCTGACTAATATTCTTGAAGTTAATTATGTTATTCATAATAATCCATTCGATACTTTCTGAATAATTCTAAGTATGCTGTGCTCATTCAACAGGACTATTGCTTTACATTTCACTGAACCATTCCATGTCAGCACCCGTGTTGTGGATAAATGCATTGGTGGTACTTTACTGTTGCAGGTATCTCCTTTGAAATTGTTAGAATTTTCTCCAACTTCTGAATTATTATTGCGGACAACTTTTTGTTTTTCCTGACTTCTTCATATGTTGTAGTTTCTAAATGTGTATGCGTACTAACTAACTAATAATTATCGTTTTCTTGGAGGTTTATTTGGAGAACCTTAGACCCGTTTTAATTAGATATGACATAGAATTTTGTTTTCACAGACTGGTCCATGTGACATACTTTTATTTTCCTTGTGATATATGCAATTGGTCATACAATTGCCAACGTTCTAAATAGCTTTCTTTGGAGCCAGGTTTGATATGCTTTTGTAGCATAGTGGTTCAAAATTGCCATATAGAGTCTAGAGGAAGCGATATGTAGGAGTTGCCTTCACTTTCCAACTGAAGCATATGTTTCATGCCAAGCACGTAGAGGGAAAACATAAGCTATTCAGTATTATCTAAGTTGTTAGAAAGAAGAAATCTGATGGGCCTTAACACAATCTAAATGGGCCCCACCCCTTCCCCCACATCTTCCTCCCTCATTTCTTTTGTACTTAGGGCAACAGCCTCAGCACCATTCCTAACTTTTGATCTTCTCATTATCACCTTGCTAAGGCTGTCAACGGGTCGGATTCAGGTTTGATTTGTATAAAATCCGAACCTGACCCAAAATTTGTTCGCTTTCCAAATTTGTTATATTAAAAAAACCAGCCAATGTGTATGATAAGGATCAAACCTGGTATCTCCCATAAGCAACTCTCAACACTTTACCAATTAGTGACAGCCACAATACCAGTTTATATGCATCTAAAGAACGGTTTCCATATTTTATCAAACCATAATCAGACGTGAAACCTTTCAGGCTTTCATATTTGTACCTGAATCCGACCCAAAATTCATTTGGGTTTTATTTTTTCCACCAAAACCTTAACTTTTAGCTATAATTCTTGTTGGGTTAACTGGTTACCGGTTATCATTGACAGGCCTACCTTCTGTCTTATCAACCCCTTGTCAGCCATAAACCATCAAGCATTTGAGCGTCTTGAGGCAGCCATTTCTCCACTCTTTGAACATCTAGACTGTCTCAAGTCTTAGTGTAATCTAAGAGCTCCTTTGGCTGTTCTCTAGCAGTCTCTAATCGTGACTCATATTTTCAATGAATGTTTAGCACGCTTCAGAAATTTTCTTTTCTTTTCTTTTTATTGAAAAATACACATACCCCTCACCCCCCCCCCCCCCCCCCCCCCCACCTTATGAGCTTGTATATATCGTATTTGAATTGATGTCTATAATTTATTTTAATAAGAGAATAAAGTTTCCTGAATCTTATGCCTTCCACTCCATAGTTTTTCGCATCAACATGCTAATGGGTCGGGATTTCATCTACACGCTATCACTTCTTCAGGCTTTCACATTTTTGTACATTGGTTGTTTGTTACAAACCTTGATATTGCCACTACAGTTGAGAACTATTGTGTTGGATAGTAGTGACAAATGTCGGACTGTCCTAACAACATGAACTATGCTTTTGTTGGTTTCAGAATTTTTTTCTGCTGTAGCAGAAACCTGAATTAGACTTGTTAAGGACTTGATAATTTTTGTCTACAGAGAATAACTGAAGTGATTCTTTGTGCACTTTGAAACTTTGAACCTGATGCAAAATTTTCTACCAGCTTTCTATGTTTTAGGTGAAAAAACAAGAAGACTGTAATTCATTTTTCAAGGTCCCTTTGAAGATCATATATTTGAACTTTTATGAAGTCCATTTGAAATTTGATGTTATCTTCAGTTATAAATGGTTGCTCATCTATAACTCAAATGAATCTCATTTCTGGTAGAATATTTGTATCTAGGTGATCATGCACTCCCAAGTGAAGGCCTCTTTGAGTTTGTATGATGCATGGTTGGATCTTCAAGCTGGATTCGTACACATGGGAAAACAAGATGGAAGACCAACTTCAAGTTGCTTCCCACTTGTTCTCTCTCCATCTTCTCGAGCAGGTCTCCTGTTCAGCATCCGCTTAACCGAAGGTAAAACACTTTTTATATCTGGAAAATATCGAATCTTAACATTGTAAATGGTAATTGTGGAATTGCTTATTCTTCTTGTTCATACAATTCTGTTTGCAGTATGATGATGGTAGCCTTCTAATTTCTAATTTAGTTGAAGAAATGGAACGAAAAGTATAGGATTCTTGAAGGGAAGTCTTGAAAACGAGAAACAAATGATACTATGATATATATATTGACACGAAAAAAACCCAACATTTCTTACCGATCATCTGCATAAGAGGTTAAACACTAAGGTGGGAATATATGATATTTGTATGCTTGCTAAGAGTAGGTGAAGTAAAGACGTAGGAAATATTAAATGTTTCAAAAGTGAAGACCAAAAGTATTAGTAAAGAAAATGATTTAAGGAAATGTGAAGTTATTTACACAAGTAGTTTGACCAGAACAACATAGAAAGATATAATATAAAAGCAAATGAGTTTGTTCAATAAGTCATATTGCTATTACCGTAAGATTAGGACTTCTGAAGGTAAGGGATAATTCATATTGCTATTATCGTAAGTTTAGTTCTCAAGTTAAAGAAGCTTCAGAGAAAGAAAAGTTAAAAGGTTGTAGGTCTTGATGATATTTCTATGAGGTTTGGAAATGTTTAGGTTATTATAGTACCGGCATATAAAAAAGGGAGATATACAAAGTTGTACCAACTATTGAGGAGTCAAGGTTATGAGCCACAACGTGAAACTCTGGGAAGTAATTGGGAATAGACTAAGAAAAGAAACAAAGAATTTAATAATTTGTTTTATCCCTCGATTAACTATGGAAGCAATTTACTTTCAAAGAAGATTAGTTTAAAAAATTAGAGAGGAGAGGGATTTAGTGCTTATGATATAAAATCTAGCGAGATAATAGTATGGTAGGTTTTAGAGAACAAACAAGTCTCTAGTAACTACATCGAGATTATAAAAGATAATGTGTCATGGATTTATGACTACCTTATGGACTATTGGTGGAGATAACACCATTTCTGATCATTGTTGGTTTACATCAATAATCAATATTAAGTCCTTACCTGTTTTAGTTACAGATGAACTTACTAGGCATACTCAACATGAAGTTTTATGATACTGTACTAGTTGATGGGACTAGGATAGAGTTGAACTCTTAAATGGAATTACAGAATTTCCATCCATCTATAGATGGACATTGGTCCAAAATGTCTTTCATTTGTCTATTACTTTTTAGAGGTCTGTGGACATCCTTATTTATAGACTTTTAGTCTTGGAAAACAAGTACCTGAATAACTAAAAAATGACTCAACTGATTCAAACTCAGACTCATAAAGGAGCAAATCGCCCTAAATTGACTCAAAACTCAAATCAAAGCACCTTGATTGTCGATGCGAACCTCCGTCACCATGCAATTAGTAATATCGTACATTTTGCTCAGCTTTATATTTATGAGACATTTCATATCAGTATTGCATCAGTGCTTGGTGATCTTCATTTATTTAAGTTAAATCATATTCTAGAAACGGTACATACGTGTTAGACATGAAATTCGTAATAACCTCAGACTGCTTTATAGTAGTCTGCAGCCGATACATGATATTATTTCTTGTTTTTTTTCACAATAATCTCATTTTTTGTGTGTGGATATATGTTAATAAGTATCTTTCTATTCTGATGAGTAAGCGTCATGGTTTACTCATGTTAAAATAATTTTATAATAGACTGTTAGTTTCTGTTTTTTTTCTTTTTCTTTTTTTGCACTGGATACACGCTTTATCTATTATTCAGCCTGGAGGACTTTAACAGTTATGGTTTTGCAGATCAGGCAGAGGGACTACAGACAGATACTATATTGAATATAAAATATGGGATCTCAGGTGACAGAAAAATCGGTGCGCATACACCTGTGTCATTTAAATCAGGAGGCAAAGGCGAAATGCTTTTTAAGAGCGTGCTTATTCTACAACGGCCTGTGCTTGATCCATGCCTGGCTGTTGGTTTTCTTCCCTTTTCTTCTGATTGCTTGAGAGTTGGACAACTGGTGAATATGAAATGGAGAGTTGAAAGATTGAAAGATCTGGAAGAAGACCCATCTTCACTTTGCAAGGTAAGATATTCAATACATTCTGTAATGTAAATTTATTTCTTGTTTCAACTGTAATAGAACCTATAGATGAAAACATCCGAACTATTTTTACTAAGAAATGATATATCATTTCTAAACTCAATGCTATGAGTCGCTGAGGCCTTTGGTGAACATTTGTCACCATTTGAAGATAACTTGGACAGACCTCTTGTATTGTGCATAAGCACACACAAAGGCGGGGAGGATATTCATGAGTACCTCACGAATAATCTATTGAATTTGTGATATATCGAACATGCATGAATGAATAGGTTGCGAGTAATTATTTTCAGGAGCTAACTAGAGATAAACGGATGTCAGCACAACTAGCACTATTAAATCAACAAATGATAGTGGCTTCTGAGAGACAGACCCAAAGTTTGTGTCATTTTGGTCAATTGTAAATCAACTGGCAAGTTAAAAAATTGGAGTCATTTTCATCATGTATTTGGTATAAATCCTCCCTTGTAAGATCTTCAACTACAACTCTATCACTCCTAACTCCTAAGAGATGCATCCAGCGACGTCCATTGCACTCATCGAGCCATCTGAAACTATCTCGTTGATTCTTATTCCCAATTGAAGCTACCTCTAATTTCCATGGATAAAGTCATTTTAATCTATTTTTTCTAGAACTTCGACTAAACATTCTAACTTTTTCGTTTGTTCTAAACTAATTTTAGCTACATACATCTTTTGGGCACGTTTCTTGACTTTCTAGCTCACGAATGTGTAAGAAATTGTTTACCTCAAAGCCATCTTATGGATTCTCTGTAGTTTCAAGGATAATCTTACAACCACAGGATACCCTTTAGCTTCAAGACTATCATATGACACAACACTCTGGCAGCACTTCACTTTGTTCATGATCCTTTTCATTTATTAACAATGTCCTCAATTTAACATTTAAAACGAATGACCGATCCTAAATTATTACAGTGGTTAGTGTTAATCTTTTTCTTCATCATTAATTTTAACTATTTTTAATGCCTTTTCCAAAGTTTTGTTAAAATTTAGCAAGCTTATCTTCACATTTCAACTTTGAAATAATGTTGTTTCTAGTCTTGTTAATTATAACTTAATCGATAAGGAGCATAAGTCATATAACCCCATCCTCAATATGCTTAGTTTCATCCACAAATAAAGCTTGTGGATATGGACTTATAACTGACAGTTGCCTCAAGTATGTAATGGTACTGTATTTCTTGAGACATGAACCTGTGGAATAACATGACTACAAGACACTTCCTTCTTTTCTATATTTCAGTAAATTGCTTCTTTAGGAACCCTATCCTATGTCTTTCTAGTTCTAGGTAGACCATGCATAGGCCTCTTTCATCATCATCATCCAAGTCTCTTTTTTTTTCCCCATCAGAACAGGGTCGACTATGGAACATAAGTCTCTTTCATCTCTCTTTCATATTTCTATAAATCACCTTACTCATAAATAGGTTATGGGGTTAACTAGGCTGCATCGACACGGGTACGGATTTGGATACAGATATGATATGGTCTGGGAGATGTCATTTTAGAAAATTTTGGGATATGGGTAAGACATGGATACGGGTATATTTACACATAAAAACATATTTCTACACTTCTATACATTAGATTTTGATAATATCTATTTATAAGCATGTTTTGAATAGTAAGTAGGTTCCAAAAAAGTTCCAGAAAGGATTCAAAGCAAACAAGTGTTATTTTCTTATATCTCAATTGCATGTATGTGCTAAAATTACTTTAATTATGTTTTGGGTCCTCTTGGAGAATAGACATGGGCGAGTCATATCTAATAGGTGTGTAAAGGAAGTATTGTGTCCAATACGTGTCTGATACAAGTACGAGCACGGATACGGTCCTCCTGAGAAGTATCCGTGCTACTAGGGGGTTAGCATCACCGGCATAAAATTCAAATTGACCCTCAAAATGAGCGTTTCATTTTTCACCATTTTGCTAAACGATTCTTAAAGTTTCATGCTATAGCTTATAAGCTTTATTTTGTATAACTTATATATTTGAAGTATATTTCTTAACTTCAATAGCTTTTTTTTCTTCCCATTTATTGGGTATATTTATACCTAGGAATTTTATTGAATAAGTTACTCAACCATGAGGACCAACCCCTAATCTCCCAAGTACTTCTGAACCTACAAATATCCTACTACTTTCCCTCCTTTTTCAAAGCATTATTAGTTTCTTTGTCTTTGCCATAGTTTGTCTACTTTAACAATATTTTTTTTATCCCAGACTTCGTTCTAATTTTAGTTTTTTTTCCTCCCTACATTTGACCTTCATTTAACAATTTACATAAAGAACCCCCTAACCTTTTTGGCTTCCTCTTTTAATTAGGATATCTACGCTTTTGTTGCACTTAAGATTATTTCTCCATCTGATATTTCTTTCTCTTGTTATAGCAAGTCTTTATGTATCTTTCTCCCCTTAGTCGCTAACTTCTTACACTAGGTACAAGGTTTGGACTTTGCTACTAACTTCTAAACTGTTCTGTAAGTTCCTTTACAGTCTTATAAAGTTTGCCAACTCTCAAAATCCGTACATTTTGCCAATCTTGTATAGGATAATCTCTTTGTATGATTTCTTGCGGTCACATTTGATTGCACTCTGTTTAGGAGAGGACTCATAATGGTTTCCAAGGATGTCTGTTACTATTTTTTAGTATAACAGGCCATATAATCCACATAGGGACTGTATGGTTAAATTTGTAGTCATAATAGGGAACTATGCCTACTTTCACTAAATGACATGTAATTGGCTGTTGGATAGGAAAGGTTAGAAAGTTGTAGCTTCAGTACTCAAATTCAGAATGTCCTTCCCATTCTGCTTTGCATCCAAATAGGTGGAAAGTCATGAGAACTCGTTGAAAGCAATAATAACTCTTTTGTTAATATCTACTCTCCAACATCTGTCTCCCATCTTTTAGGTCCTCATTTAAACAGCTATGTCCTTATACATCTTTTTTCTTTGAGACTAATCATTATACATCTTATGTCTCCTTCTCCTAGTTTCTAGCAAACAAAGAGATTGTTAGTTAGAAGCATTGTTGCTGGAACCAAAAAACGACTTCCTGAAAGTTTCAAATTGTCAAACATACCCATATTGTCTGATGTTTCTTTTGCATTTCGTGTCCCTCTTGCATCATTTTATCGATATAGATTGGTGAACTCACTTGTGACAATTTCATTATGTAGGTCTCGCCCTTCCATTTATTGTACTCTCCGTCTTCAACTTAATGGATGTCTAAAACAATCAAACATGTTCCTAATCATCCGCCTTCCTGAAATACTTCGTATTCTTTACATATTGCCTTCCTTATTAGCAGATAGGAATGACTATTTGCTCCAACTGCATGTGTAATAAACTAGTAATCTAAGTTGAAAGTGTATTTTATGACAGACAATAGGAAAAAAAAATCTAATTAGCATCTCCATATTTTTTTTAATTTCTATATCTATGACCTGATTGGATCCTCTCATTATAATGATCATCTGCCTACTTACAAATTAACTTACATCTTATAAATTATGTTTCTACTCCCTGAACTAGAATCATTCCATCCATATGCTCCAGATCTCTCCTAATACTTGTTTTTAACTCCACACTGATTATATTGATCATCTGGCTCTTCTAATATTAGTGTCACTATAAACCTGTCACTCCTGTCACTATTTTCCTCTTACATCCACCACATTTTCTCTAGTAAGTTGTCTATAACATTCGCATACCATTTCTCCTTTACCAACTGTACCAAAACTTGTATTGGTTTGAAAAGGTATTTATAGGTTTTTCAGCTACTCACTGAGTCTCTTGTAAAAGTAATTATTGTCCTGTATGTCTCACACCTCTTTCTTCAGTTGGGACGCTGTAGTAAGGGAGATCCATGACTCTAGTCTCATGGTTATGGCTTGTTCTCTATTCCAAGACAGATATCTCATATGCCTACTGAAAGAATGCGGGGAATGCCAAACATACAGATTGAGACCGGAAAAGCTATTAAAAAATAAAAAAACTGAGTCATGATCATCCTTTTGGTGGATTTAAAATTTAACTATTGCCTATTAAAAACCTATTGTTGCCCTCTTAGAATTTAACTTGATGTTTCTGAGCATTTCTTTCTGTGACAGGATGAGGTGCTATATGAAATTGATGCGAACCCAGAAAATTGGATGATTGCTGGGAGGAAGCGCGGACATGCATCATTATCAACAACCCAAGGTCAGCTCTGTTTCTTCCTTTTCTTTATGTGTATGATCTTTCTACCTTTTCACATTTGGTCTGGGAAAGGTTATAATATCAGGAAAATTACAGGTTCTAGGATAGTAATCACAGTTACATGTGTGCCACTGGTATCTGGTTATGTTCGTCCACCGCAGCTTGGTTTACCTGATGTTGGCGAGTCTAACATAAGCTGCAACCCTGCCGGGCCTCACTTGGTTTGCGTTCTGCCTCCGATTCTCAGCTCGTCCTTCTGCGTACCGGCATGATCCTTGTCAGTGAAACTCCTGCATTCTGTATATCAGATATTGTTATGATGTTTAATTAGTACCTGTTCATGTGTCTTGACCTTGAGGTTGTACATTTAGGCATTCATTATTTTCCTCTTGATTGCTTAATGAACTTGTGGGGCAGGGGGGGTTGGGGGTTGTAGTCATTCAGCAGACGATGATAATTGTAAATTTAGGCTTCCAGTCTTGATATCCTTTATAATTAAATGAATTTTATTTTTTGAGAGGTTATATAGTCTGTGTATGTGTATCCTGTGTGAATATCAATCTCTCTACAGTTGATAAATGTCTTGGGACCTCAGAATGGACTTTTGGAAACTAATGGTTAGCTTTTCTTGCTGGAAGATAATTTCTTTAATCAATGACTGAGCCTCGTTTGGTTCACAACGTTCTGCAAACGCCCCGAGGGCACACTTGAGCATTGGAATGGTGTAGAACTCTAAACCCAGTGAAGACACTTTTGTGGATACTGGATCGAAGGCTACTTATATTATGAATTTGTATATAGATAATGTTAGTTATTGTCACCGACTCTGTCACCTTTCGCGACAGCAACGGCTGCTCTCATGCTCACAGTTACCTACCGAACTTGTCAACACCACCGCTGCCGCAATCCTGGCCAGAATCACCGACTCTGTCACCTTCTCTTACTACAAAGCAGCCTCATCCTTTCACAAAGATGACCGTGGTCTCCATGGATTGGATAGCCTCGTCGCTGACCAGAAGGTTCGGCCTCGGTGCCGGACTCTATCGCTGTCGTCTCCGACCAGGTCAAGACCCAGCTCGAAAGTCTCCCAGCAGGAGGCTAATACGTGGAAGAGGTTCAGCTTCCTAATCGCATCAAGTTAATTATGCGTTCGCCACAAGAAATCTCTGCTACATTGACGAGTTATATGCGACAGATTTGAACATTTTCACTTAAAATATATCATTTTAGCGGCATTAATCCTCAGGACATGAGACCTGTTGGTGATGGACCAGGACCTCAAGGGAAGTGTGGAAGTGTTGCTATAGCGCTTCTCATTGAAACTCAAAAGTAATCTGCAAATAAATATATAACTAATAAACTCCAGCTGCATCGCGAAAAGAAGCACACAAAGAAACTCCAGTTTCTGAAGTAATCTGCAAATAAGTATCCTTCAACTTTTTATGTATGCAGGTTGCTATCTTAAATTAGGGTAAAGTGCATTTAAAACCCTCCTTAGATGTGACGAAAACGCAATTAAAGACTCCCTGATCTGAAAAATCCAAAAGGTTACGAAAATGCTCAAATCACCCCCTAAGCTAACTTTTCTGTTAACGGGAGTTAAAATGAGGTTGTGTTGACCATTTTACCCCTGGACTATCTAATATTATCTTGTTAAAAACGGTTAGTTCTAAAATTATTTTGTTAAAAACGGTTAAGCAAAAATACTTGTTAAAAAGTGGATAAATATTAACAAAGGAAAAATGGTCTTTGCTAGTAAAATTATTTTTTAAAATTATTTTAATTAATATTAACTTGTTAAAAACGGTTAGTTCCGTCAAAAAAGTGAATAAATATTATTTAAAATTATTTTGTCATAAATTATTTTTTATTTAACAAATATATAAATATTTTTGGGAAAAACAAAACTGATAAATACAAAAAAAAAAATCAATTCTTGAAAAATAGAAATGATGAAAAACTGGGAAAAAAAAAATACCAAATAAAAAACAGAAAAAAGTACTATTAAAATATGAAAAAAAATAAAAAAAAGAAAAAATATTCCAAAAAAACCAAAAAATGAGGATAAATCTTAAACAATGAAAAAAGACAAAAACGAAAACTATACAAATTTGAAAATAAAAGTCACTCTTAAAAAACTAGAAAAGATTATTAAAAAGATGAAAAAAAAAATGAAATAAGAACTAAAAAAATGGAAAAAAAAAACAAAATATTAAAAAGATTATTAAAATAACCTCCCGTTCCTAAAAAGATAGAATTCTCATGCTTGACGTCATTTTCGAAAATAAATGTTTATAATCTAAATAGTAGGTTTTCATCTTAAATTTTTTCTGGAAAAAAAAATCTTTTAACAAATGTCCGGTTAGTCCTGAACTAACTTAGGGCATGTTTTGTAAACCGTATTTGGAGCTAGATAATTGTAACTAATATTATATTATTTAATATTTTATAATAATTATAATCTTAATTAATAATTATAATCGTAGTTAATAATTTATTAATTACAATTTTATTATAATATTAATTAATAATAATTTAATCATAATTATAATTATAGTAAATAATTTATATATTATAATAATTTTAATTAATAATTTAGTAATCATCATTATAATCATCATTATAGTCTTACTTAATAATTTATTAGTCATGACTATTATCATAATTATTTATTTATTAATTCTAACTGAAATTGCAAATCTTGGTACAAATTTATTTTCATCACATGTATTACTTAAACAAATAACTTAAATATTACTAAACGTGTCAAAAATCCAAAAATAAATTGTTCTTCCATAATTTCTATTTGGACGTAATATTACTGTAACTAATATTAAATTTATTTTCAATAGGCTAATTAATCCACAATAGCAATAAATTGTTCTTCCATAATTTCTATTTGGACGTCTTGAGAAAAAAAAAGGAATAAGTAAAAAAAGCTTCAAACATTAAATGAGAGCAAATAAGTAAAAAAAAAAGGGAATATAAAAAAAATTTGCAGTTGGATTTGAGATCTGTAGGTAAGAAAAAGCTTCAATACATTAAATGAGAGCAAATAAGTAAAAAAAAAAAAAAAAGAAATATAAAAAAAAAATTAAATATTATTTTTCCTTCCAACCAACCGGTCAAAAAATAGAAAATATAAATCTTAGGTTTTATGTTTCAAACAAACATTCTTATAGAGAGAATGAAAGAGAGCAGCATCCACAATGTAACCATTAGCATTAGGGGTATTTTGGGAAGTGCACTTTTTTTTAATCCAAAATATGGGCTCTAACGGCTGTTCTAAACGTTATTTTGACAGAAAGGGGCATTCCGAGCAAAAACGGTTTTGCGGGAGGTGCAAATTGCTTAAGTTTTCAAAAAAAGTCTTATTTTGCGAACGAGGCAACTCTAAGGAGGGTTTAAATGCACTTTACCCCTTAAATTATGATAACTAACAACTAAATACTTTCAATTTTTCTTGATTTCCCGTATTGATACGATAGGGTATCATTAAAAAAATATAAAAATATAAAGGCGGATAGCAAATTGGAAGTCAAGTTAAATTTTTTTAGGCAATTTATATGGGCACATCAAAAAGTGATAGTCCAGGTTTTGGGAGATTTTACTCAGGACAGCCCATTTTTTTGATCACAGGACTGTTCCAAACTCAACCCCCCCCCCCCCCCCCCCCCCCCCCAAATTCCAAATTTTAGTTTCATTTTCACATTTCACTCTCTTTCTTCCAAAATCCTATTTTCTCTCATCTTCTTCTTCATCTTCTCCTTCCTCTTCTCCTCCACCATTTTCTCCCTCCCTAAGCAACATCTTCTTCTTCTCCAACATTTTCTCCCTCCCTAAGCAACATACTTTCTCTTTTTTTTTTTTCCAAAACCCTAACAATTTATTTCGATTACATTACAATGTTTATTTCAATTATTTGTAGTCCATTTGAATTAAACCCCAAGTACATTCGGAGTGAGAAATTATCCATTTGAATTAAACCCAAATAAACAAGATCGAAAAAATCCCGCGTCGACTAGGAATGTCTAATTTTCTGACAGTCCTACAAATTGATAGGACTGCCAGAAATAGTGGCAGTCATACTTCACAACAAGTGAAAGCAAGGATTGCCACAATTTCTGGCAGTCCTGACTGTATGTAGTGTCACGACCCGCACCCATTTTTTTTTAAACGGATACGAGAAGTGTCCAAGCCAGCCTACGCCGCAGTGTCGGCGGTAGAACGCTGTCACGGCCATGAAGATCAAAATCACAAATAATACTTATTCACAAAATTAATTTAATTTACAATGATCACAAGTTTTACATTTGTAGAAAAATATAAACTTGTATGAATAAATTGAATGACTACAACTCAACTATCTAGCTAGTCTCTAGGCTTTTGTCTGCAGATATTCCCGTCACTCCCCAAGCTAAGTGAATCCACGGCTAACCTGAAAAATGTTGGTTTCCAGTCAGGAATGGAACGAGCACAATTCACTGAATACAATTTTAAATAAAGAAAATGACTATAAAACAAAGGTTAGACATCAATCATGAGTTTTGAAAATAAACAGTAAATACGAAAAACTAATAGCAATAAATAGACACAAAATACTTTCCCCAACTGTTAGAAGTACCTTTGATATGTGATCGGTCTCGGAACAATTATGCGACACTGTCTATACTGTCTAAAGTTACACTGTCTACACTGTCTAAAGTTACACGGTCTACAGTTAAATATTGCAATAAAGAAACATTGTCTACAAATAGTAATCACGATCTACACAGTTTAAATGCAGTAATAATCACGGTCTACACTGTCTACTTTGCAATAAATAAATCACTGTCTACACTGTCTACAAGAAATAAATAAATCACTGTCTACACTGTCTACACGGTCTAAGGTCAGATCACACATCGTTGGTACTTCTCAATCCCGACTCAACAATTTATAATAGAAAATAATCACATAACCAATGACTAATCAATGAAATATAGTAAAGATCAATATCGAAATGCAGACAATAAACTGTAATCGCCTGTGGTCCTCTGCTGGTGAAACCGACAGTCTGAACTACTCAATGTGCCACAATAGTCAAAACTCGTACAACAGTCCCTGGAAGCTGAAATAAACATTATCAATGTTCTCAGAATAGTCAAATTAGCTAGGATTGCCTGTCCTTAAGTCCAATTCTGGACACAGGGGCAAAACAGTAATTTCGGATCAAAACGATGTCCGCCGTTGGACCCGCTTTGCACCGAAAAGCGTGCCAGAGTCAACGGTCTCTAAAATCGTCAAACTACATGTCTACGGATCCAGTTTTCCGATACGGACCCAACCGTATGTCCAAATTTGGATTTCGGCTGGCCGTGCACAAAATCGTCCGTTAAGTCGGACCGTGGGGCCCGCAAAACGGTGATTTTATCAACTGTCTCAGAATCGGACCAAACTTGGCATACAGGACCAGAAAAACGATACGGTCCTGTTGGCGTAAGTTTCATCTCGATCTGACGAGCGTGCACAAAGTAATTGAAAAATTTGCATTGCACGGATACGGGGAGATTTCGACGGATACACGTCAAATTCGTCGCGCACACGCGACCAATTTGAATTCCGTCAAAGCCCACACGACCACGGAGCCGTTACGCAGCTTTCGATGCTTTCGGTTCGCGACCACGTCGTCCGGATTGGCGGAACGCACGTCGTGTGGATGAATTTCTTGATTTTAAAAACAGATTTTTGAAATCTTTGGGGACTGTTTATTCGGCACACATTGCACGAAAACAGCAACGAAAAGAAGGGTTTCCATCTCCTATATATTGTCTCTAAGTGTCTTTAAATGGAATTTCGAAATCATGCATGGATTGGGAGAAGACGGACCGCGAACTAGAGTAGTTGGACTGGTTTTCTGTCCTGTTATCAACAGATTTTCGGTGATTTTCAACTCGATTTCTCTCGAGTTTCGGGTCGCTAGAATTTAAACTATTTAGCAGGAATTTAAGAGGGTTATATCCAGATCGTACCAGACCAATTGGTTCGGGAAATCGTCGAACGATGGTGGAGAAAACGCAACGCGAAGTTGCACTTTCTGCCCACTGCTGCTGTCACTTCAGTCCGCGTGCACGCCTGTGCGCTCGCGCGCTCCGGCGCGGCCGACCGCCGGCGACGTGCGGCGGCGTGCGCAGAGGAGGGGCGTGCGCAGTCCAGGGCGGCGCTGGGTCATCAAGGGTTAGGGTTTCGACGATCTTCGCTGTGTCGTTCCCTCCTCTGTACGTGTATATATACGCGGCTTTTTCTCTCGGGTTGGGCGTGAAGCATGGGCTCGGCCTGGACATGCAACTGGGAAGTTTGGTTGTGGGAACTCGCAAGGGCTCAATGAGCTGCTGTGGTTGTAGTTGTTGTAGTTTTTATTAATGATTGTTTTCCTTTATTAATCATTAACTCTATTATATATATATATATATATATATTTATATATATATATATATATATATATATATGTGCACATGCCTTGCACGTATTTTAACATGTCTTAATTAGTTTAGGAAGACTATTTGGGAAGACCAAAGGGTAGTCTTCCTAATTACTAAGTTGTCCTTATTAAAATTAATGAACAATTTTTAATTAGTATAAGTATGTAAGGGTATTTTCGGAATTCAAAAGTTTCACCATCTAAGTTTTCCTATTATATAGTAGAATATATATATATATATATATATATATATATATATATATATATATATATATATATATATATATATATATATATATATATACACATTAATAAATTAAGAAAATAATGTATATGCCTATATATATATACACCTCTATAAAACTCAAAATAAATTCCATTGGCATATGCTCCTAGTGCTATTTATATGAATATGGTCCTATATAATAATATTTATACGATAACGGAATAATATAGCCAAGAATAATAAAATAATATTATTTAATAATAACCTCAACAAAATAATAATAATAATAATAATAATAATAATAATAATAATAATAATAATAATGATCTCAAAATTCAATAAAACAAATAATGGTGTGTACACTATTACTTACAGTCTAATAACCCCAAAATGTACAAGGGCCTATTTTATACCAATGTCATTGAATATCCACTAATAATAATAATAATAATATTAAAATATGAATACTTAGGAATATTTATTAAATCGTTAAAACGGAAAACCACCCACTCACCAAAATACGTCAACACTCATGACATCGGATGTGCGCATGACTACATGGGTCGGGCTCAATTCGGTCCAGCCCGGGCTAAAATGTTATAATCGGTATCCCTAAACTCAATAATATAATTAATTAATAAATAAAACTTCGGCAAGGGTTAAGTCGCAACTTGGCCTGGTTTTCCTAATTAGGACTTCACTATGGCTCGGCCTTCCCTACCAGGACTAACACACTAGTCCAAGCACGTCATTGCACTATCCGTGCCACGATTTCTAGTCACCATGCACTCCAAAACTCCATCATGGCTAAGACCATCTACCGTAATAATTAACTAATTATAAAATCTAATAATTACCATTTAAATAAAATAAATAATAATAAAATATTTAAAATAATTTTTGGGAAGGGGAGCTACATGTAGGACTGCCAGAATTTGTGGCAGTCCTCGCTTTCACTTGATGGGAAGTAGGACTGCCACTATCTGAGGCAGTCCTACTTCACAACAAGTGAAAGCAAGGACTGCGACAATTTCTGGCAGTCCTAACTGTATGTAGGACTGTCAGAATTTGTGACAGTCCTTGCTTTTACTTGCTGTGAAGTAGGACTGTCACTATCTCTGGCAGTCCTATCAGTTTGTAGGTGTCACGCCCCGCTCCCGTAGGAGCGATCGTCCTCGCTAAGGCGTGATGCCGCACGAGCCTAGATTACGCTCGTGCAAGGCGGGTTCCATAACGGTCGATTTCAGCGGCTGCGACGGGGTCATCGCACAGAAGTCCCAAGCAGAGACATTGAATAATAGTAGCAGAATTTGAAGCAAAACACAAGTCATTTCAAAACACTCTTTTATTGATGTAGAAACAAAGATTACAATGGGCGCAAGGCCAAGATTACAAGTCTCTTAAGTTCACTCAAGCTCACATTACATGTCACTCAGCTCTCTCTCATCTCTCAATACATGTCTTGAACCAGCGGAAGCTTCGGAAGGCGACGTCCATACATTATGTCCCATATAAGTCTTGACTCCATGCAGCTGCACGCTTCGAATCACCAAGGAACTCCGTGCCTCGACGCATCCAAGCGAGCTCCGCGCCACGAGCTTCTACCTGTGCCTGCACATGCTAAACTATGTGGGTGTCAGTACTCAACTGTACTGGTGGAATGATCAGCTCCTCGTCCACCCATACAAAACCAACATGTTTGATTTTCTTTTGTGCAACATAGTCCCCTTTTTAATTGTCTTTCTACTCTTGCCTTAGGATCAGTTTTATGACCGACGCCTTGCCTATTTTGTGTCGTTAGACCATCCCGTGCTTGCAACATTCAACGTTAACCTATCAAGTCGTGTTTGCCTTACGGTCATAATCAGAGACGCAACTACGCGATGAGGCTCCATTTTCTTGCCTCTAGACCTTTCTCTTGCTTGCATTGTCAACGCACCGACTCATACTTGTCTTCCGTGCCATACTCTGTGACGTAACGACTCGGTCGTGCCATAAACTCGATTCGTGCTTCAATAACTCTGAGGCAGCACCTCCTCGCTTAGTCTTGCCTATACTTTAGTCTTGAAAGCGCGACCGTGCCTCACATTTCGAGGTCGTGCCCAGCAACTCAACGTAACTTCACCCAACTTGCCCTACGGCCCTTCTCGACTTAACTCGCAACAGCCCAGGTCTAACTCATGTAACTCTATGCCAACGACTTAACACTCGACGCCAAACCTCGTGTCGAAGCACGTCGCCTTTGTTGTAGCCAAATCTTAGGCCCAAATATTGTGTCTTCAAACTGCATACACTTTCAACTCAACTCAATCCAAAGGCACACACGCGGATTGCCGCCCGTGTCGACACATCTATATGAATGGTCACTGGCATTAACTAGCCATCCTGGATATAGCCTGGCATTCGGGACCCTTGCACCGCAGGTTGCGATCCCCGATGCAAGTCCCCGATCTACCGGTTGCTTCATACCCAGCTCGGCTATAACCTGTTTCTTCCTAGGCCGAGTCGGTCCCTTGGCCCTGGGTTGCCGCTCGAAGAAACCATCGCCCTTGTCGACAAGTTGTCCATGACCACGCGCCTACGCTAACTTCTAGACTTAACATAATGCATGGTCTCATCATCATCACTTAGTTCCTTTGCTTTACTTCTTCCACTTTTCACACTTCCTTCGCAGAGCCCAAACCAGGGTTGCCTCGGCGACTGAACCACAGTCCCGACATATTTTCTCTCGGCGACTAACCATCGCTTAGACTTAACATTCTTTGAACTCAGGGAACGGCTACTGCATAGCCTTCCAACTTAACTAGAACATAACGTGTTTCCTTAAGTATCGACAGACCGTGGCTAACTTTCCACTGAACCAACCGTAGCTCGTGCCTTAAACCGACTCATGTTCTACGCAACGCTATCGCCCAAGTCATACCTCATAAGACGGGCCTTGGGATCGTAGGACTATTTAACTTGACAACCGCAGAATGAGCGGGACAGCACTTGGAATGACTTAGGTCGATCGGCATAACTTTGTCTAACTTACTCAAGCCTACAACTCAACCCGAGGGACGAGCAAAGGCTATGCCAAGCCTTGCGCAGTGGAACCGTGCACGCTTTATCAAGCGTTTACGCGGGCGACGCCTATAACTTAGGCAAATTCATAGTTTTGTGTCGAAGACCAACTCTCCTTCTCCCAAGCCACGGGATGAAGGATCGAGTGTCATTTTCAAAGCACGCCGTACACCAACTCTAAGCCGACCGTTAGACCTTTCCATATTCTATCTCAATTCGACCCGTCGGGATTACTCCCTTTAGCTATGTGGATTCATCTCTTTTATTATTAAGCCTACTTGTGAAAGTTAAAAACACGCAATTTATTATGTGAAGGCAAATATGAGGCAAGTTCACCGAAACTACCCCACCTGAGCGATGTCTCCGAGCAAGCCGTTGCAAGGCTAAGTCCGAACGCCGTCGGCGTTTCGATTCCTCCGATTGACTGAGCGGGACGGGGCACAACATCATACACCACTCAGAAAAAGTTTCGTCCTCAAAACTTACTGAGTACACTTATTGGCTTATAACTTGATCCAACATCCTACGTCTCTCGCACACTCTACTTCTATGCGTTCCCTCAATCTGAGCCACGCTCGTGCTTATCGCTAACTTAGTCGTTAGGCACACCAACCGATCAACCAATATTCTAACTCGTCTCAATTCAATGATCGCATTACCATCAACATTCTTTCGAAACTCACGATCTCAAAATCCTCGACACTTTCCCATTCCTCAAGTCTCACTTGATTAAACGTATCACTTAGTTGGATCGTGCACATATTCCAGGCGTCCCCAAAATATATGTATTTTAGCCAAGCCTCATGATAGAGAATCCGCCATCACCACTCGAGTCGGATCGTGCACATATTCAAGCGTCCTTGATATACATGCATGTCAACCGAGCCTCGTGAGTGGTGCCTCCACAATTTCCTATCGCTTCGCACTCGGACGTCTGCCTAACCGCTAGGCTATGTCTTTCCGTCAGTACTGGAATCATAGTTCCCAAACAACGATATCAACACTGACCCCATCCTAAGGTCAAACCAAATCGACGGTACGGTATTTTCTACCCAAGCTTGCATTACTCCGATTTCTAAACATCGAGCATCGATTTCCTACGCACATCCCAATATTCGTCGCACGGGTCCGAGTCGTTCAGCAAAGCCATCCTACGACAACTCACGTCCAACCAATTCCTTGACGTATCGATTTCACTTGTTCATCAAGCCATTTCGTATAGTCTATCTCTTCGAACACGTTCGACATAATCTGCCTATCAATCCTTTCAAATCAAACACGCTACGACACAATTCATCGCTAAGCCATAATTCACATTCCACAGTCCCTAAGTCATTTATCCCAATTCACGTAATCGATCACAAGGTCATCTGACTTAACAAAACGTTGCGTCTCGATCTCACGCGAGTCAAATTTTCTACGCTGGGCATGAATCACCATGCACGTTCCCGCAGGATAATCATCCTCACCGGGACGTAACTCTTGTTCGAGTCTAGACTAATTCATTCTCGATGCGTGGATTGGACCAACTCAATCCTCAAGTTTATTTCATTCATCAATCGTAAGTCCTAACATCCTCAAATTTCCCCTCGCATCAAACTGACAAGGCGAGACAATCGAAGTTGCCGCATCCTGATTTTTCGAGTTCGATCATTTCCGCGACATGAATCACCATGTCAGCGCTCACGCGGAACGATCGTCCCAAATCCGACGCAACACATGTGCGAGGCTAGAGTTACGCTCGCACAAGACAAGATCGTCGACGCTGTGATTATCCGCGTAACCATCAAGACACGATCACTTTCATCCAACATTCGTCTCAATCAAAATCCTAAGTATTACATCCATCCGAATAATATCAATTGCACGATCGTCATTCACCGAGTCAGAGTACCCCCGAGTTATCGCATATCATCTTTGATACGCCTCAATACCATCGACGATATACGTAACCTGATGATCTTCGTTTGCAACGAATTCTGAGTCGTACGAATGATGCTATCGTCCGACTGGATAATCTCCTCGACATTCCATTCAAGTTCGATCATTATCCCTCGAATCATTCACAACATCAATTTCCTCAAACCAATTTCACGTATCGTTCATCCGTTTATCTTAAGTCATCGACCAACGTATTTCCTCAATTCGTATTATTTCTTTGCTAACTTAAATCATCGAGCAACATTCAATCCAATACTCAGAGTCATTGCGTAACTTCAAAATTCAACTTTTTCATGCACGCTATCTACCTGTCGTGCTAATTTTTCGCATACAATCCGTATCAATTTCCTCGATCTGATTTATCTACTCAATCATCTTCGCGTTCCATACTCGCACCATCCTCAATCCCGTGCACGTTCCGTGCGTATCCATTTCTAGGTTGTCCGAATCCACATCGTCAAATCCCAAGACTATAACTTATTCAACGATACTCAATCTACGGCTTTGCATAAGTGCGACGCTTGCTGATAGACTCACCGACACCCCGCATCCTCAATTGATCGATCGACATTCTTGAACCTATCACATACACCACTCAGGAATGAAGTCATTCAACAAATTCTCAAACTATCCTTTTGAATCAAAATCGACTTCTTCAAATTTTCCGTTCGGACCATTCCTCGAATTCCAAGCACGCTCACCTATATCGCATCGACGTTATCGTCGCTCGATAGCACCCCTATCGATAGTCTTCCCAATTTACTCAATCGAGTCTAACTCATTCTTGCTCGAAACATTACGAATCCTGCACTCGACTTTTCTAAGGTCGACGCTGAAGAACAGTTTGGCAACTCTAGAGGGGGGTGAATAGAGTATATATATATAATGACCAATTAAAAAATTACTCTTTCACGAACAATGAATAATCAGAGTAAAATGCGGAATGTAAATGAAAGATAAGAGAGCATACGCAAACACAGCAATTTTAACCTGGTTTTCCTCGTGGAGGACTAGTCCAGGCCTGAGAACTCTAGCTCAGGATTAAATCCACTATTTGTGAAATAGTAGCTTACAACCCGTGCCTTTACTTCAGAAGAGCACGTCAACTTCTTACAGAGAATCGCAGTGGCGATTGCTTGGAATTGTCCAAGCGATTTCTTCACTCTTGCACAAGAATCCTAACTGAGAGATGCTGAGCACTCGAGACTTAGGAGGCTTGTGGCTAGTAGATGGGAAGGGTATGGCTTATAGAGCTTGTAGGAGAGAAGAGAAGAGAAGATTGAGTGAATTGAAATGAGAGAATTCATGCCCTATTTATAGTGTTTTTATAGGCAGAATTCGGCCAGAATTCGGGTAGGAAAATTCAAAAATTTGGCCGTTGGACAGCTAGCAACCAGCTATCCCTAAAATTAGGGTTCCTGATTTCTAGGGGACAGAGTTCGGCCCGAACTCTGTGTGGAGGCAGAGTTCGGCCCGAACTCTGTCTCCAGAGCACAGAGTGATTCTAAGTGGGACTTGTGGGCAATTTTGTTTTGGTGGAGCTTGGGATTTTGGGTAGGCTTGTAGACTAAGTTCCAAGAGCTCAGCATAACTCAGAGTACATACTTCTAGACTCAATGAAATGAAAAAGTACAGACTCGAAAATATACTGAGAGTCGGAAACTGAGCTGTCGTTTGTCCCGAACTGAAAGCAGACGTCGTGTGTCGTATTGAATTTATACAGATATTATTTAGTCAATGTAGTCAATATTTGGTTGACTGTGACTTTGTGTCAACAATCTCCCCCATATTGATAATTGACAAAATAATATATGTATATTTCAATATTCATACCTTGACACAGTTGATTACAACATAGCTCCCCCATAACTGATGCAGAGCTAGAATCGGATAGCTCCCCCGTAATCAGTGAACGGTTCCGAGCTAGAAGTAGTAGCTCTCCCCCGTAAACAGTGCATATACCCTGTAACATGATAGATAACATATTCCCAGAACGAGCACAGATATACACAGATGAATGCATAGAACCTGCATAGAACCTGTAATAGTTTCCCAAAACAAGCCAGCACAAAAATATACATATGTTTCTCCCCCTTTTGGCAGTTAGCAATATAAATAAGCAAAGAATAGTAATGCAACCACACCAAGAGAAAAAAAATAGTATAATACTAGACAAGAGAGTGCATTGGCATAAAAGAAACTACGAGAAATAGCATAAAATGATATCCACCAACCAGAATGTCAAACACATCATCAGGGTTCTAAGATAAAAATCCAGTACATAAATCCATAACTAAATAACTAAAAACATAAAGCAACTAAGACCATCAGCAGTGGCAGCAGCATAACAAGCCAGTCTCCATCACAGAGCACCAGAAGGTCCTGGAACATCTGAAGGACCAGGGAAAGAGCCAACGAAAAGATCCTGGAACATCTGAAGATCCACAAAAGTATCATCTGGATCCATATACTGCATGACCCACGGATCATCTAGACGATGACCCGAGCGATGTGGATCCCGCTCAATAGGCACATGCAAATCAGGATGACGAGCAAGCGAATACCGCATATCATGCAGAGAGTTCCCAAGGGCACTAATCTGCAGAGTGGTACGGTAATCCTGCTGCGTCCAGCGATCATCCTCAATAGCAAAACGATCGCGAAGCATAGTCTGAAGCGAATCCAGGTTGGCAGGAGGTGCAGTCTGACCGAGCGGAGGGGCGTCAGGCTCCTCATCAGCAGACAACTCAGTAATAGCAACAGGCTGAAGGCGTCGTACCTTAGATAGAAAGGTAGGTGCCGGCAGGAACGGACAAGCATCAAGTGGTATACGAAAAGCACGAAAGATCATAGGAAGATACAGAGGATAAACCAAAGCTCGTGGTTTCCTCCTACAGCGAATCATCCAGTCCATCATAGTACGTGGAAGATTGAAATGAATTCCAAAGTGAAGATGATAAAGAGCAGAAATGTCAAGATAAGTGATTTCATCAGGGGAACCGATCTTGGGTAGAATGGTATTAGAGATGATCCAATGAAGATCAGAAAAATATGGGTTGAGATATTTCGTCATGAGCTTTCGAGGACGTGTGTATGGAGTGCACAAATCGTCCTTGAAGCTTTCAAGTGAAAGTCCGTTGGGAAAACGGAACGAGCGAGCAACAACAAGCCTTTCCCAAGAACTTGGCTCAAGAAGATCAAGATATTCGGCTAGTTCAAAGTCATCAAACGAGATATCGATACCAGCAACTCGTGAATAAATACGAAGGTCATCAAAGGTTAAGTTGCAGTAGAACATTTGAACGGCATGACGATAAATAGCAGAAGATGTAGTGACTAGTTCATCAAAATAGAGGTCATGAAATAAAGAATCATAGTGAGAGAATATGGAAAAAATTGATAGGATGTCCTGTGAATACCTGACGATTCCGAAAGTCACTAAACCAGTTGTTTGATGCATCAAGTGAGATAAAAAGTCTATTGTCAAAAGTGGAAGGATGTTGAGGACGAGGTGGATTGAACAAAGGGTGAGGTGGTTGAAGTTGTTCAATGATTTGTTCAATTGATGGAGGAGAATCCGAAGAGGAAATACTTTCAACTCGAATCCTCTTCCCGCGATTGAACAAGCAAGGAGCCATTAAAAGATTTAAAAAAAATGGTACCTCAAACAGGTAAAGAACAATGGAGGAGAATGGAGAGGAGACACCTTTTTCTTGATTTGAGAAGCAATGAGGCACTCTAGATCAAAAACTAGGGTTAGGGTTTCAAGGAAAGAGTGTGTATAGGTGAGAAAAGGTGGTAATAGTAAAGGGGAGAGAAAGAATCCCGACATAAAGTAGGGTTTTGTCTTTGGTCGGGTGAAAAATTGACCATTGGATTAGAATAGATCCAACGGCAGAGCCAGATCCCGACCCTGGAACCAAGGGACCGAACTCGGCCCGAACTCGGATAGGAGCAGAGTTCGGCCCGAGTTCTGGATCATTGGTCCAGAACAGAACAAAAGCTAAAATGAAAACAAAAGTTGAAGAATAACAAGAAATGATAACAAAGAAAAAGATTTAAGAATTAAACAAAAGAAAGTTGAGGACACCAAAGAGAATAGAATAGATAGAGAAGGAGAGGTACACAGAAAACAGAATTAACTTTTTAGAAAATATCAATTAGGCAATATTAAATCGAAACGAGCCATATAATAAATAAGGATATATATTGTGGTTCAATAGTCCAAATTTGCCATGGGTTAGCTGCAGGGGCCGGATCCCAGCTAGCGGTAGTCCTGAGGACTAGTGCACCGTGTCGCTTAGGCTTTTACGCCTTGTTGTCAGAAGGACCCTTTCGGCTTGTACCCATACCAAATTCTTCGTAAAAGAATTACAATATACTCGATATTTACGCAGGTGAGTTTCAATTTATGACTGCTTCATCTAAGATTCCAAGTTCACGACAAAGAAAATTGAAACGCTCTTCGGATAGTGGCTTAGTAAAGAAATCTGCCAGCTGATGATCAGTGTCAATAAATTCTAAGTTAATCGTGCCATTTTGCTGATGATCACGCAAAAAGTGGTGTCTGATCTCAATGTGTTTAGTGCGTGAGTGGCAGACAGGGTTTTTAGTCAAATTGATGGCACTAGTATTGTCACAGAATATAGGAATATGCATGAAAGATAACTTATAGTCTTCAAGGGTTTGCTTCATCCACAGAATCTGTGCACAACAACGCCCAGCTGCTATGTATTCAGCTTCTGTTGTGGATAGTGCGACAGAGTTCTGCTTCTTGCTAAACCATGAGACTAAAGCCTTTCCTAACAAATGACACGTGCCGCTCGTACTTTTACGGTCGACCTTGCATCCAGCAAAGTCAGCATCAGAGTAACCGATGAGGTCAAATGATGTTGACTTGGGATACCATAGGCCCACTGTAACCGTACCCTTAAGGTATCGAAAGATATGCTTAACCGCGGTCATGTGAGATTCCTTAGGATTTGCTTGATATCTAGCACATAGGCAAACACTAAACATGATATCGGGGCGACTAGCAGTTAAATAAAGTAAGCTGCCTATCATACCTCGATACTTACGTTGATCAACGGGTTTGCCGCTCTCATCTGGTTCGAGTTTGGTTGAAGTAGCCATTGGCGTGCTAATTGGTTTGACGTTGTCAAGGTCGAACTTCTTCAGCATGTCCTTGGTATACTTCGATTGACAGATGAAAGTTCCATTTGCCAGTTGCTTTACTTGCAGGCCAAGAAAGTAGTTGAGCTCTCCCATCATGCTCATCTCAAATTCTGTCTGCATACACTTGGCAAATTCTTGACAAAGAGTTTCATCAGTAGACCCAAAAATAATATCATCAACATAGATCTGAATTAATAGAATGGTGTCTTTGAAGGATTTGATAAACAGTGTAGTGTCAATTTTCCCTTTAGAAAAACCTTTCTCAAGCAAGAAGCTGCTTAGCCTTTCATACCAAGCTCTGGGGGCTTGTTTAAGGCCATAAAGCGCTTTCTTTAGCTTGAACACGTGGTCGGGAAATTTGTGATTTTCAAAGCCAGGGGGTTGTTTGACATAAACTTCCTCCTTAATAAAGCCATTCAAGAAAGCACTTTTAACATCCATTTGAAATAATTTAAAGTTTTGAAAATTAGCAAAAGCATAAAGCATCCGAATGGATTCTAGTCTAGCAACAGGAGCATAAGTCTCATCGTAGTCGATACCTTCCTCTTGGTTGTATCCTTGAGCTACTAGACGAGCTTTGTTACGTGTGACTGAACCATCTTCATTTACTTTGTTTCTAAAAACCCATTTAGTACCAATTATAGAGTGATTAACCGGTCTAGGAACGAGTTCCCATACTTGGCTTCTCTCGAATTGGTTGAGTTCTTCTTGCATAGCAGAAATCCAAAATTCATCATTAAAAGCTTCAGAAATATTTTTAGGCTCTACTTGTGAAATGAAGGCAGTGCTAGCAACAGAGTCTCTTAATGATGATCTAGTAGTTACTCCACGTGAAACTTCTCCTATAACTAAATTTTCTGGATGAGAAGGTTTGAAAGAGAATTTCTTAGGCAAACCCTCCAGAGAATTAGTTTCGGTTGAAGTATTCATTGGAGTAGAAGTTGATGGCTCAATGTCATCATCAAGAGTACTTGCTGCACTGTTGTCTTCATCAAAAGTCACATTTGTTGACTCTTCCACAATAAGTGAGCGTTTATTGAAAACTCTATATCCCTTACTCTTGGCGGCATAACCAAGAAAGATACCATCGTCAGCTTTGGCATCAAATTTGCCTAAGTTGTCTTTGGTGTTAAGGATAAAACATCTACAACCAAAAACTTTAAAATAAGAAACATTGGGGGTTCTCCCAAACCAAAGCTCATAGGGTGTTTTCTTCGTAATGGGACGAATCAGCACCCTATTCAAAATATGGCATGCTGTACTAACAGCTTCTGCCCAAAAGTATTTCGGAAGTGAAAATTTATTCAACATGACTCTGGCCATATCGCCGAGAGTTCTATTCTTCCGCTCCACAACACCATTTTGTTGAGGAGTTCTAGGACAAGAAAATTCATGATCAAAACCATTTGCATTACAAAAACTTTCAAAATCATAATTTACGAATTCGCCTCCATGATCACTTCGGATTCGAGTAATCATGTAGCCTTTTTCGTTTTGAACTTTCTTTACAAAAACTTTGAAAGCAGAAATAGCATCGCTCTTATTAGCGAGAAAGAAAACCCAAGTAAATCTCGAAAAATTATCAACAATAACAAATGCATACAGTTTGCCACCATGGCTAGCTATTCTACTAGGACCAAATAAATCCATATGAAGTAGTTGCAAGGGTCTAGTAGTACTTACAGAGTTGATGGAATGAAACGAGGATTTTGTTGCCTTGTTTAGTTCACATTCGGCACATACCGTATCCTTTTTGAATGTGATGTCAGGCAATCCTCTCACTAGCTTCTTGGTAGAAAGCCTGGATATAGCATCCATGTTGGCATGACCAAGACGCTGGTGCCAAAGTAGTCGTTCGTCTTTGTAGGCATATAAACATCTACCTGCATGGTTAGTATTTATAGAGAGATAGAAAATATAGATATTGTCCTCTCTTTTCCCTTCAAAAGCAATGTCTCCTGTTGACCTATCATAGATATAGCAACAGTTTTGTCCAAAGTTAATATCATATCCATGATCAGCAAGATGGCTAATGCTGAGCAGGTTATGCTTTAACTCGGTCACTAGGCAGACATCCTTTATAACAGGAGAAGGAGGATGACCAATGATACCGTTACCTATAATGTGCCCTTTGAGATTGTTACCGAAGGATACGTATCCTTCTCTCTTCATCGATAGTGATGCAAAAAGATTTGCGTCTCCCGTCATATGTCGCGAGCATCCACTATCGAGAATCCACTTACTTTCAGTTGAGGAGAGAAGGTCCACCTACATCAAGAGTAGATGTGACCTTTGGTACCCGAATTCTTGAGGGTCCTGAAAAGTTAGTCTTTGGGAACCAAGCATATATCCTTTTATCTACAAGTCTTCTAACTCTGCACTGTGGTGAGATGTGTCCATGTAATCCACAATAAGTACAGATAGCATTCTTATTTATACTAGGAGCATGAGAATGATATCTATAAGCAGTAGGATGAGGATGGACATGATGTGAAGAGTTAGCATGGTGAAGATGATTATGCATGGAATAAGTGGCATGTTGATGGTGTCTATGAGGCATAGAATGATGGTATTGTCTATGATGTGTGACATGCTGATATTGTCTAGATGGCATGGCATGATGATTTTGTCTATATGGTATATGAGGATCTTGTCTATATGGCATTGCATGATGATTTTGTCTATATGGCATGGCATGGTGCTTTTTATGTGTGGAGTGATGTTGATTGTGTCTTTGTGCATGATGAGTGTGTACTGAGTGAGAATTGTTCTTACGTGCACGTGGTTTGTGAAAGTTTGTGTATATAAATGCATGGTTATGTGCTGCATGAGATTGACGTGGTTGACTAGCATGAGTGGTGTTGTGCCCATGTGATTGGATTTGAGGTTGAACAACCTGTTTACCCAATTTGGTTTCTAATCTTTTAGAAACAGCTTGCAGTTCATCAACCTTAATATTTAAGCCATAAATCTTAGTCATGGAAATCTTGTGTCTACTCTTTTCTTCAGCAAGCAATGTGTTGAGAGTAGTGATTTCTTGAGTTTGTTGCTCAATACGTGCTTCAGCATCATGTAAGCTTAATTTAAGCTTGGATACTTCATCAGTGTCATTAGTGGGTGATGTGTTTCTAACATTATCAAGAAGTAAAGAAATTCTTTGTATCTCATCTTCTAGACTTTTGATTTTGTCCTTGGCATGTTTATATTTACCGATAACCTTTTTGTGATCATCAAGTAAATCGGTGAAAGCATCGCCAAGTTCATCAAAAGAGAAGTCATCTAAAGTTTCGTTTGATACCTTGGTGGAATTTGCCATGAGGCACACATTTGCTTTGTCTTGAGGAGAGTTCTTTTCTTCCTCGGAGTCACTTGCTTCGCTTTCATGCCAAATGCTTGTGTTGGCATACCTTTTTGATGAGTTCTTCTTGTAGGGCTTTTCATACCGGTTGCTTTTCTTTAAGAGCGGACAGTCTCTTCTGACGTGTCCAGTCTTTTTGCAACCATAGCAGATTGGTTCTTCTTCATCGTCTTCTTGTGGTTCCTTCTTTCTTTGATTGAAGCGAAGGAATTTCTTGAAGTTACGTACCATGAGAGCTTGGTCTTCATCATCTGAGATATCGTCTTCAGTCTCATCGTGATCAATCTTTCGTCGATGAACTTTGAGTGCGATCTCCCTGATCTTCGGAGCAGGCTCTTCGAAGTCCTTGAGGTCAAGCTCGTGAGTCATGAGCTTGCCCATCAAAGTCTCCATAGACATACTTGTGAGATCATTTCCTTCTATGATGGCTGTCACCTTAGGGTTCCAAATCTTTGGTAGCCCTCTGAGTAGCTTGCGGATCTTCTCATGGTTTGAGTACTGCTTACCAAGCGAGGATAACGGGTTGATGATGTCGAGGAATCTTGTAAACATTTGAGTGATCGTCTCATTTGGCTTCATCTTGAAGGCTTCGTACTCTTGAGTGAGACGGCTTATCTTAGATTCCTTGACTTGAGTGGTTCCTTCATGCGTCACTTCCAGAAGTCTCCATACTTCATGAGCAGTGGTGCATGTAGAGACCCTGTTAAACTCGTTCCTGTCTATAGCACAGAATAAAGCATTAATAGCCCTAGCATCTAGACTTGCCTGTTTCTTCTCCTCGACAGAATATTTGTCGTGTGGTTTCTCAATGAGGTCACCATCGACAACTATCCTGGCGGGCTTTTTGTAACCGTCAGTGACGACAGTCCACAGGTCAAAGTCTAGAGACTTAAGATAGAAGCTCATCCTTGTTTTCCAATATGTGTAGTTAGTCCCATCAAATAGGGGAGGCCTATGAGTGGACTGACCTTCACCATGATTGGAAATCAAGGATTGTGTGGTTGCCATGGATCAGCTCTTAGGATGTTAGTCCTTGTAAAGAGAACAGAGCTCTGATACCAATTGAAGAACAGTTTGGCAACTCTAGAGGGGGGTGAATAGAGTATATATATATAATGACCAATTAAAAAATTACTCTTTCACGAACAATGAATAATCAGAGTAAAATGCGGAATGTAAATGAAAGATAAGAGAGCATACGCAAACACAGCAATTTTAACCTGGTTTCCCTCGTGGAGGACTAGTCCAGGCCTGAGAACTCTAGCTCAGGATTAAATCCACTATTTGTGAAATAGTAGCTTACAACCCGTGCCTTTACTTCAGAAGAGCACGTCAACTTCTTACAGAGAATCGCAGTGGCGATTGCTTGGAATTGTCCAAGCGATTTCTTCACTCTTGCACAAGAATCCTAACTGAGAGATGCTGAGCACTCGAGACTTAGGAGGCTTGTGGCTAGTAGATGGGAAGGGTATGGCTTATAGAGCTTGTAGGAGAGAAGAGAAGAGAAGATTGAGTGAATTGAAATGAGAGAATTCATGCCCTATTTATAGTATTTTTATAGGCAGAATTCGGCCAGAATTCGGGTAGGAAAATTCAAAAATTTGGCCGTTGGACAGCTAGCAACCAGCTATCCCTAAAATTAGGGTTCCTGATTTCTAGGGGACAGAGTTCGGCCCGAACTCTGTGTGGAGGCAGAGTTCGGCCCGAACTCTGTCTCCAGAGCACAGAGTGATTCTAAGTGGGACTTGTGGGCAATTTTGTTTTGGTGGAGCTTGGGATTTTGGGTAGGCTTGTAGACTAAGTTCCAAGAGCTCAGCATAACTCAGAGTACATACTTCTAGACTCAATGAAATGAAAAAGTACAGACTCGAAAATATACTGAGAGTCGGAAACTGAGCTGTCGTTTGTCCCGAACTGAAAGCAGACGTCGTGTGTCGTATTGAATTTATACAGATATTATTTAGTCAATGTAGTCAATATTTGGTTGACTGTGACTTTGTGTCAACAGACGCAACTTTGGTGTATATGCCCAGCCCGACTTAGCCAACCGTGCTTACGTAAACCAACTTTTTGATTTATCAAAAACTGTTCTCCTACGTTTTGCAAAATAGATAGACTTATTGTATGGATATCCCGTGGGACATTTGAGAGAGAGCGCACCAACGATATCAACTTGCGAAAGCAACAGAGTTTGCAAAAACAACGAGTTAAAAAATTCAATCGACAGTCCAAGGACGTAAAGCCGTGCTCTGATACCATTATGTCACGCCCCGCTCCTGTAGGAGCGATCGTCCTAGCTAAGGCGTGATGCCGCACGAGCCTAGATTGCGCTCGTGTAAGGCGGGTTCCATAACGGCCGATTTCAGCGGATGCGACGGGGTCATCGCACAGAAGTCCCAAGCAGAGACATTGAATAATAGCAGCAGAATTTGAAGCAAAACACAAGTCATTTCAAAACACTCTTTTATTGATGTTGAAACAAAGATTACAATGGATGCAAGGCCAAGATTACAAGTCTCTCAAGTTCACTCAAGCTCACATTACAAGTCACTCAGCTCTCTCTCATCTCTCAATACATGTCTTGAGCCAGCGGAAGCTTCGGAAGGCGACGTCCATACATTATGTCCCATATAAGTCTTGACTCCATGCGGCTGCATGCTTCGAATCGCCAAGAAACTCCGTGTCTCGACGCATCCAAGCGAGCTCCACGCCACGAGCTTCTACCTGTGCCTGCACATGCTAAACTATGTGGGTGTCAGTACTCAACTGTACTGGTGGAATAAGCTCCTCGCCCACCCATACAAAACCAACACGTTTGATTTTCTTTTATGCAACATAGTCCCCTTTTTGATTGTCTTTCTACTCTTGCCATAGGATCAGTTTTATGACCGACGCCTTGCCTATTTTGTGTCGTTAGACCATCCCGTGCTTGCAACATTCAACGTTAACCTATCAAGTCGTGTTTGCCTTACGGCCATAATCAGAGATGCAACTATGCGATGAGGCTCCATTTTCTTGCCTCTAGACCTTTTTCTTGCTTGCATTGTCAACGTACCGACTCATACTTGTCTTCCGTGCCATACTCTGTGACGTAACAACTCGGTCGTGCCATGAACTCGATTCGTGCTTTAATAACTCTGAGGCAGCACCTCCTCGCTTAGTCTTGCCTATACTTTGGTCTTGAAAGCGCGACCGTGCCTCACATTTCGAGGTCGTGCCCAGCAACTCAACGTAACTTCACCTAACTTGCCCTACGGCCCTTCTCGACTTAACTCGCAATAGCCCAGGTCTAACTCATGCAACTCTATGCCAACGACTTAACACTCGACGCCATACCTCGTGTCGAAGCACGTCGCCTTTGTTGTAGCCAAATCTTAGGCCCAAATATTGTGTCTTCAAACTGCATACACTTTCAACTCAACTCAATCCAAAGGCACACACGCGGATTGCCGCCCGTGTCGACACATCTATATGAATGGTCACTGGCATTAACTAGCCATCCTGGACATAGCCTGGCATTCGGGACCCTTGTACCGCAGGTTGCGATCCCCGATGCAAGTCCCCGATCTACCGGTTGCTTCATACCCAGCTCGGCTATAACCTGTTTCTTCCTAGACCGAGTCGGTCCCTTGGCCCTGGGTTGCCGTTCGAAGAAACCATCGCCCTTGTCGACAAGTTGTCCATGACCACGTGCCTACGCTAACTTCTAGACTTAACATAATGCATGGTCTCATCATCATCACTTAGTTCCTTTGCTTTACTTCTTCCACTTTTCACACTTCCTTCGCAGAGCCCAAACCAGGGTTGCCTCGGCGACTGAACCACAGTCCCGACATATTTTCTCTCGGCGACTAACCATCGCTTAGACTTAACATTCTTTGAACTCAGGGAACGGCTACTGCATAGCCTTCCAACTTAACTAGAACATAACGTGTTTCCTTAAGTATCGACAGACCGTGGCTAACTTTCCACTGAACCAACCGTAGCTCGTGCCTTAAACCGACTCATGTTCTACGCAACGCTATCGCCCAAGTCATACCTCATAAGACGGGCCTTGGGATCGTAGGACTATTTAACTTGACAACCGCAGAATGAGCGGGACAGCACTTGGAATGACTTAGGTCGACCGGCATAACTTTGCCTAACTTACTCAAGCCTACAACTCAACCCGAGGGACGATCAAAGGCTATGCCAAGCCTTGTGCAGTGGAACCGTGCACGCTTTATCAAGCGTTTACGCGGGCGACGCCTATGACTTAGGCAAATTCATAGTTTTGTGTCGAAGACCAACTCTCCTTCTCCCAAGCCACGGGACGAAGGATCGAGTGTCATTTTCAAAGCACGCCGTACACCAACTCTAAGCCGACCGTTAGACCTTTCCATATTCTATCTCAATTCGACCCGTCGGGATTACTCCCTTTAGCTATATGGATTCATCTCTTTTATTATTAAGCCTACTTGTGAAAGTTAAAAATATGCAATTTATTATGTGAAGGCAAATATGAGGCAAGTTCACCGAAACTACCCCACCTGAGCGATGTCTCCGAGCAAGCCGTTGCAAGGCTAAGTCCGAACGCCGTCGGCGTTTCGATTCCTCCGATTGACTGAGCGGGACGGGGCACTACAGTAGGACTGCCAGAAAATTAGGCAGTCCTAGTTTGCACTTGTTGAACAACAAGTCCGTTATTGTTCTTCTTATTTGCACTTGTTGAACATCAATATTAGGGTTTTCACCAATATTAGGATTTATACATTATGAGGAGCCTTGGGTGCCATCGAAATTGAAATTGAGAAGGTGTAATGCCTGTGATTCGTATTACGTATTTTGGAAATACGTGTACATGTCTTTTCTTGTGTTATTCCTTGTTTAGCTCTCGGCTTGGTTTAACTCTCGGTTTGGGTTGGCTTGGTTCGGCCGGCCCAATGCTTGGTTCATCATGGGCCAAGGGTGGAACACCTTAGCCTATGCTCCTTCATTTCCACCACAATCTCCCTCTTTATTATCCCTACCAACCTTCTCTCTCCTCCATAATTCTCATTTACTTCTCCTTCCCCTACCATTACTCTTCTCCACCAACCAAGAACACCATAGGCAAGTGCAACTTGCTTCCACAAGAGAACTCCTTTTGATGGTTTCATTAGCTTCTCCTCATGATTTTAAACCGCATTAGAACTTGTCATTTTCCATTTTGAGGCTTTATTTCTTGTAGATCTAGAGTTTTGTTACTTTCGGATTTTTGGTGGTTTTGATCTATTAAACTTCTTTGTTTTCAAGTTTTGATGGTTCCATGTTTTAGAGAATTTTATTCTACCCAATTTTGACCTTTGGAAAGTTGGATTCGGACTTGTTTTGACCAAGATTTGGACAATTGAAGCTTAGATTCAACTTTAGAGTTCTTGCTGTTCTTGCCATTTGGAGAAGACAGTGAACAGTGAGCTAGCTTTTTAGCTTACGCCACTGAGTGTACGCTGCTCTTTAGCGAGCGTACGCTGACTTGTGTACGCTGCTCTTTAGCGAGCGTACGCTGACTTGTGTACGCTGTTCTTTAGCGAGCGTACGCTGACTTGTGTACGCTGCTCTTTAGCGAGCGTACGCTAGCCTTGATACGCTGCCTGTTGGCAGCATGTCTTGAGCGTACGCTAGCTTTCGTACGCGTGCCTTGGTACGCTAGCTTAAGCGAGCAAGGCGTACGCTGGCCCCTTTCGTACGCTAGCTCGAGCGTACGCAGTCTTGAGCGTACGCTAGCTTGAGCGTACGCTGACCTGTAGCTTGAGCGTGCCCTTGTGTACGCTGACCCTTGCGTACGCTTCCCATTGGAAGTGTATGGATCCTCTGGTACGCAGACCTGAGCGTACGCTAGCCTGAGCGTAGCCTGGCTTGAGCGTAGCCTGATTACCCTTGATCTTCTATAGCCCTGTATATTGATATTTTATTAGATATTTAACGTCCATTTTATATCCTTACGCCTTTTGTCATGAACTTGATAATCATGGATTTGTTTAATATATTTGGAAATGATACCTGAGCATGACACGATAGTGACCCGTAGTGGTGAACTCCTGACATAATAACCTGACATGACTTGATAGTGGTCCGTCGTGGCGCACTCCTGACAAGTACACTTGACATGATAAATCTGACATGTTATATCTTGATAAGCTGTTGTGACGGCTACCTGACATGACATGACCTGTATGAATATCTTGGACACCGTGGGTGATTTTGCTTGTACAAATAATCCAGTCCTGTCTTGCATCATGTCTAGGAGGGGACTCCTGAGTACCACGGTCAGGAGTACCTACTAAAATGGACTAAGGTTAACAACTAGATTAATACATTAGTCATGAAGAGATTTTCCAGCTACAGGCAATCCCGTTACCTGGGCGCGCTTGGGATCTGTAGCCTGCCGTCGAGTAGGGCACATTTCCAGCACACTGTCATGTGTTGCACCCTTCAAGCTACTTAAGGGTACATGCGTTTTCTGGACGATGTACCCACCTGAATTCAACCCTAATCTCTCGACCTGGGTGACCTGGATGGTCTGCAGGACTTGTGGCTGTGGAATAATCTCACTGCATCTTGTTAGTAATTAGGCTTGTGACAACCCTAGTTAGTTAAAGTATCAAGCCGTAGTTTTTGCTTGGCCGTGAAGTGATTGGATGGAGTCTAACCTGTCTAGCCTTGTCCTGATCCTGTTCCAGACTACTGCATGACCAGAATGCTTGTATTTATTTTACTGATAAATGGTGAGAATTCCAAGTTCTGTTCAGACGAAGGGTTACAACCCCGGTCCTTGTTTGGTTTACGGGTTGTTCTCTGAATAGTCCCATGGTTATCTCGTCGTATATCATCCTGATGTATTTTCTTTATTTCCAGTTCTTACTTTTATTTATACTCTTGTGCTGATTGCTGGTTTTAGTTCTTAAGTGAAGCCTCCTTTGTGGTACTTGCTCTTTCTGGGGTCTGACCCAGCTGGTTTTGTGTGGCCAGATTTTGGAGCAGCTCCAGAGGATCTACCGACTTTCCAGTCAGATGGTGGCCACTAGACGGAACCCCGGCAACGAGTGGGTTATTTTTGGCTCTCCCGCTCTAGTATAAAAATATTCTTTTGAGGCGTTTAGCCGACGAGCACCTGTTTAGCTCGATTGCACTTACTTACTGTCTGCCTACGGGCTGTAACATGATTGACAAATCCTAGGGTTAATCATGTATGACTAAACTCTTGCTAGTCCTAACATTTTGTAACGACTAGCTTCATGATCAGTTGAATATGTAATATTTGGGACGCCTTATTATTGTATATTTAATGATCATACATCTTGTGACTCTTACTTATTTGCTATGATTGAGACACTAGGCTTGTTCATGACCTTAAGAGACTGTTGCCTTGTAGATAAACCCTCATGTATCTAGACAGCCGTGACCGTATAGCGAGATGGAATCCATTTCAATATACGTAGCTGGCTATGTCTGCCCCCGCTCTCCAGTATTCTGGTTCTGGAGCGTGACATGGTTTAAGTGGTGGCCCATGCAGGTCTTGTAAATCAAGATATGTGAGGGTTTACCGAATAGATGTCTCAATCAGTATTCGTCCTTGATCTCTGCTCGTATCTTCTGAATCCCTGGATTCTTGTCCTGATCGTATGCTTGTATCGTTGATCTGTCCTGGTCCTTCCTTATTGTTCCCTATGTCGTCTTCTTCAGCGGCATTGTTCGTGGTCCTACCGACCAGCAAGTCGGAGCACCTCCCGTGGATCAGCAGCAACCTGGAGATCAAGTCCAGCATTCCGGAGTAGCCTCCAGAGTCGTGCCTTCTGGCGGAGAGCCACCAGTCCAGCCAGTTCAGCCTGCCGAGCCTGATGATGGCACTTTGGTAGGACTCGTCAGGACCTTGATAGCTTCTCAAGATCGTCGTGGAGATGCCTTGCAACAGGCAGTGACGGATGCTTTGACCCGGGGTGGTCATCAGGGTAACAGCGCTGCCAACAGCTTCAAGCGCTTGAACCCTCCCTTCTTCGACGGTAGTGAAGATGCTATCGCGGCATATGCATGTCTTCAGGACACAGAAGTGATTCTAGAAGCAGCCAGGACCCCAGAGAACGAGAAGGTGGCAGTTGTGCGCCTACAGCTATTAGATCTTGCCCGCAGCTGGTGGGCAGCGCAGGCCGTTGTGTTAGCAGCCCCCATTGCTTGGGCAGTATTCCGGGAGAGATTCCAGACCAAGTATTTTGATGCTGTAGCTCGGTACGATCTACAGACGAGATTCACAAATCTGAAGCAAGGAGGCAGGACGGTCGACGGATATGCGGCCGAGTTTTCCAGACTCAGTCGGTTTGCTCCCACCTTGGTGGCAACCGAGTATGATAGAGCCCAGCGGTTCCAGCAGGGACTTCACCTGGAGATCTTGTTGGCAGTCGAACAGTTTGAGCATCAGACTTTTGATGCAGTCTTGAGAGCAGCCCGGAGGCATGAGTATACCTCCCAGAGGATTGTGGATAGGGCCGGAGGTCGGAAGAGATCTCACGGCCAGATGAATCAGTCTTCAGCCCCAGCCCCGGCAGCCAGGGCTTTGACTATTGGAGCTCCGAGGCGAGCGGCCTCAGTGACGTCGGTTCATCATTCCACTCCGATGCACCCTCAGCAGCAGCAGAAGCAGAAGCAGTCTTCCGTAGTAGGTTGTTCTCATTGTGGGAAGCCAGGCCATATGGTGGCAGAGTGTCGTAGGGCACAGGGATTGTGTCTGGTTTGTGGAGCACCAGACCATAGGGTTGGATCCTGCCCGAACAGGGGTGGTTCATCCTCGTCCCACCTTTCTAGTTCTTCGGTGAGAGGACCCGCACCGGTCCAGCAGCAGCAGCAGCAGTATCCATTGCCGAGGCCCTTGCCGCCTCAGTCCCAGGCGTTTCAGCAGCAGAGCCCCCAGCAGTATGCACAAGCCCAGGCCTTGAGTCAGAATAGGCAGCGAGGAATTCAGCAGAGGGGACCAGCACCCCGAGGGCACGGTCAGGCTATGGTGATGACCGTGGAGGAAGGATTGGCACCAGGAGAGGTAGTGGCAGGTACTATTCTCGTCAACTCCTTTCCAGCTTCAGCTTTATTTGATTCTGGTGCATCGCATTCTTTTATGTCTGCACGATTCGCGACACGGGTAGGATTGGAGCCCGAGTCATTATCAGTAAGGCTCAATATACTTACTGGTAACGGACTTGTGGGAGTAGATAGAGTATTTTCCTCGTGTCGGATCGTAGTTAGCGGTAGAGAATTCCCCGCTAGGTTGATAGAGTTCCCGATGGCCGATTATGATGTGGTCTTAGGGATGGATTGGTTGAGGAACCAGTATGCTAGGATAGACTGCCATATTGGTAGGGTTGTTTTTAGCATTCCAGGAGAGCCGAAGTTTTCTTTCTCTCGAGGTGAGGTTGAGTCATCTCCTCCAGTATTGCGGATGGCAGTAGCAGCAGTTCAGTTGCCCAGGATAGTGGATGAGTTCCCAGATATTTTTCCAGAAGAACTTCCAGGTATGCCTCCGGAGCGGGAGATCGAGTTCACTATAGACTTGATTCCCGGGATAGCCCCAATATCAGAGAGAGTCTACAGGATGGCGCCGTCAGAGTTGGAAATCTTGTACAAGATGATTGAGGAACTCAGAACCAAGGGATTCATTCGTGCTAGTGGATCGCCTTGGGGAGCCCCGATGCTTCTTGTGAAAAAAAAGGATGGTACGTCCAGGTTATGTGTTGATTATCGTACCTTGAACTCAGTGACAATCAAGAACAGATACCCTCTTCCGTGGATAGATAACTTGTTTGATCAACTCAAGGGGGCTTCAGTATTCTCGAAGATTGATCTGCGCTCAGGTTATCATCAGATCAGAGTCAGAGAGCAGGACATCCCGAAGACGGCTTTTAGATCGAGATATGGGCATTGGGAGTTCCTTGTTATGCCTTTTGGAGCAACCAATGCGCCGGCAGTGTTCATGGACCTCATGAATCGCATCTTCATGCCATACTTGGATCAGTTTGTGATCGTGTTCTTGGATGACATCCTGGTCTACAGCAAGAGTGAGGCGGAGCATGAGCAGCATCTCCGTATAATTCTTCAGATCCTCAGAGAGCACCAGTTATATGCCAAGTTCAGTAAATGCGAGTTCTGGCTCGACCGCATTTCGTACTTGGGTCATATCATCACCAGAGGAGGAGTAGAAGTGGATTCCCAGAAGATTGTAGCTATTGAGTCATGGCCAGTACCCAGCACCGTTGTAGAAGTTCACAGTTTCCTTGGATTGGCTGGCTATTACCGGCGATTTGTTTCAAACTTTGCTCGGATTTCAGTACCATTGACCCAGTTGACCCGCAAGGATGCACAGTTTGCTTGGACAGCAGAGTGTCAGAGTTCTTTTGAGCAGTTGAAGCGAGGCCTGATAACAGCTCCTATTCTCACGCTTCCAGATGGAACCGAAGGATTCTCAGTATATTGTGATGCTTCAGGCAGAGGTTTAGGATGTGTTCTGATGCAACATGGGAAGGTAATAGCTTATGCGTCACGACAACTTCGTGATCATGAGAGGAATTATCCAACCCATGACTTGGAGCTGGCAGCGGTAGTGTTTGCACTTAAGTTGTGGAGGCACTACTTGTATGGAGACAGGGTGGAGATTTTCACCGACCACAAGAGCCTGAAGTATGTTTTCACCCAGAAGGATCTTAACATGCATCAGAGGAGATGGCTGGAGCTTCTTGTGGATTATGATGTCAACCTGCAGTATCATCCTGGGAAGGCCAATGTCGTAGCAGATGCATTGAGCAGGAGGGCCGGAGCTTATTTCCTAACAGCGCAACCAGAGCTGTTAGCAGATCTTCAGAAGATGGACATAGAAGTTGTTCTCCCTTCCAGTGTGGCGTTGATGGCCAATATGCAAGTTCAGTCCACTATAGTTGAGAGGATCCGGATGGCGCAGTCGGCAGATTCCAAGCTTCAGCGACTCAGAGCAGAGTGTGAGGCGGGACGAAGACCAGAGTTATGTATTCATGAGGATGGTACACTTAGGCATGGTAAGCGTCTTTGTGTACCCAGTGGAGATATCAGACAGGAGATCATGTCAGAGGCGCACAGTTCTCAGTATTCCATCCATCCTGGCAGTACGAAGATGTACCGTGATATCCGTTAGCACTTCTGGTGGAATGGCATGAAGCGGGAGATAGCTCGGTTTGTCTCTCGGTGTTTGGTTTGCCAACAAGTTAAAGCCGAACATCAGAGACCGGCTGGACTTCTTCAGCTCTTACCGATTCCAGAATGGAAGTGGAAGCATGTGACCATGGATTTCGTGACTGGATTACCTAGATCCCCAGCTAGTAGAGATGCTATTTGGGTCATTGTGGACAGGCTCACGAAGGTGGCTCACTTTCTTCCATTCAGAGTTGGTCAGTCGACGGCTCAGTTAGCAGAGATATACCTCAGGCAGATTGTCAGATTGCACGGTGTGCCAGTCAGTATCATCTCGGACCGAGATTCAAGATTTACGTCGCACTTTTGGCGTAGCTTGCAAGAGAGTTTGGGAACTCATCTCCAGTTCAGTTCAGCATATCACCCGCAGACAGATGGCCAGTCGGAGCGCACGATCCAGACTCTTGAAGACATGTTGCGGTCTTGTACACTTGACTTCGGTGGTTCATGGGAATATCACTTGCACCTGGTGGAATTCTCGTACAATAACAGTTTCCAGGCCAGTATCCAGATGGCACCGTTCGAGGCACTATATGGTAGGAAGTGCAGATCCCCGCTAGCCTGGAATGATGTTGGAGAGAGACAGATGCTTGGTCCAGAAATGATCGCTCAGACAGTTGAAGTGGTTAGAAGGGTCAGAGATCATCTTCGAGTTGCCCAAGATCGCCAGCGCCATTGGGCCGATTCTCATCGACGCCCTCTAGAGTTTTCGGTCGATGACCATATATTCCTGAGGATTTCGCCTAACCGTGGCGTCATTCGTTTCGGCGTGCGGGGAAAGCTTAGTCCTAGGTATATAGGGCCATTTGACATTCTGGAGTGAGTAGGAGATGTGTCCTATCGTCTCGCTCTTTCGCCGTCGCTAAGCGAGGTGCATGACGTGTTCCATGTATCCCAATTACGATGGTATATCCCGGACCCGAGCCACATCCTAGATCATTCGAAATTGGTTGTTGGTACCAACCTTTCGTATGAGGAGAGGCCCGTGTCTATATTGGACCGGAGAGAGAAGATCCTCAAGAACAAGACTATCAAGTTAGTCCGAGTTGCTTGGGGTCATCACTCTTTGGGGGAGTCAACGTGGGAGCGTGAGGATGATATCCGATCGCGATATCCCGACTTGTTTGACTTGTGAGGTATAATGTCTTTCTTATGCCTCATGCCATCAATTCCTTGCTTGCATGATTGATTGATTGCCTAGTATAATTGCCTGTGAATAGTGTAGCTTGTTCTTGTCCCTCTAGCCTCTTAATTAAATTCCGAGGACAAAATTCTTTTAAGGTGGGTAGAGTTGTAATGCCTGTGATTCGTATTACGTATTTTGGAAATACGTGTACGTGTCTTTTCTTGTGTTATTCCTTGTTTAGCTCTCGGCTTGGTTTAACTCTCGGTTTGGGTTGGCTTGGTTCGGCCGGCCCAATGCTTGGTTCATCATGGGCCAAGGGTGAAACACCTTAGCCTATGCTTCTCCTTCATTTCCACCACAACCCCCCCTCTTTATTATCCCCACCAACCTTCTCTCTCCTCCATAATTCTCATTTACTTCTCCTTCCCCTACCATTACTCTTCTCCACCAACCAAGAACACCATAGGCAAGTGCAACTTGCTTCCACAAGAGAACTCCTTTTGATGGTTTCATTAGCTTCTCCTCATGATTCTAAACCACATTAGAACTTGTCATTTTCCATTTTGAGGCTTTATTTCTTGTAGATCTAGAGTTTTGTTACTTTCGGATTTTTGGTGGTTTTGATCTATTAAACTTCTTTGTTTTCAAGTTTTGATGGTTCCATGTTTTAGAGAATTTTATTCTACCCAATTTTGACCTTTGGAAAGTTGGATTCGGACTTATTTTGACCAAGATTTGGACAATTGAAGCTTAGATTCAACTTTAGAGTTCTTGCTGTTCTTGCCATTTGGAGAAGACAGTGAACAGTGAGCTAGCTTTTTAGATTACGCCACTGAGTGTACGCTGCTCTTTAGCGAGCGTACGCTGACTTGTGTACGCTGCTCTTTAGCGAGCGTACGCTGACTTGTGTACGCTGCTCTTTAGCGAGCGTACGCTAGCCTTGATATGCTGCCTGTTGGCAGCATGTCTTGAGCGTACGCTAGCTTTCGTACGCGTGCCTTGGTACGCTAGCTTAAGCGAGCAAGGCGTACGCTGGCCCCTTTCGTACGCTAGCTCGAGCGTACGCAGTCTTGAGCGTACGCTAGCTTGAGCGTACGCTGACCTGTAGCTTGAGCGTGCCCTTGTGTACGCTGACCCTTGCGTACACTTCCCATTGGAAGTGTATGGATCCTCTGGTACGCAGACCTGAGCGTACGCTAGCCTGAGCGTAGCCTGGCTTGAGCGTAGCCTGATTACCCTTGATCTTCTATAGCCCTGTATATTGATATTTTATTAGATATTTAACGTCCATTTTATATCCTTACGCCTTTTGTCATGAACTTGATAATCATGGATTTGTTTAATATATTTGGAAATGATACCTGAGCATGACACGATAGTGACCCGTAGTGGTGAACTCCTGACATAATAACCTGACATGACTTGATAGTGGTCCGTCGTGGCGCACTCCTGACAAGTACACTTGACATGATAAATCTGACATGTTATATCTTGATAAGCTGTTGCGACGGCTACCTGACATGACATGACCTGTATGAATATCTTGGACACCGTGGGTGATTTTGCTTGTACAAATAATCCAGTCCTGTCTTGCATCATGTCTAGGAGGGGACTCCTGAGTACCACGGTCAGGAGTACCTACTAAAATGGACTAAGGTTAACAACTAGATTAATACATTAGTCATGAAGAGATTTTCCAGCTACAGGCAATCCCGTTACCTGGGCGCGCTTGGGATCTGTAGCCTGCCGTCGAGTAGGGCACATTTCCAGCACACTGTCATGTGTTGTACCCTTCAAGCTACTTAAGGGTACATGCATTTTCTGGACGATGTACCCACCTGAATTCAACCCTAATCTCTCGACCTGGATGACCTGGATGGTCTGCAGGACTTGTGGCTGTGGAATAATCTCACTGCATCTTGTTAGTAATTAGGCTTGTGACAACCCTAGTTAGTTAAAGTATCAAGCCGTAGTTCTTGCTTGGCCGTGAAGTGATTGGATGGAGTCTAACCTGTCTAGCCTTGTCCTGATCCTGTTCCAGACTACTGCATGACCAGAATGCTTGTATTTATTTTACTGATAAATGGTGAGAATTCTAAGTTCTGTTCAGACGAAGGGTTACAACCCCGGTCCTTGTTTGGTTTACGGGTTGTTCTCTGAATAGTCCCATGGTTATCTCGTCGTATATCATCCTGATGTATTTTCTTTATTTCCAGTTCTTACTTTTATTTATACTCTTGTGCTGATTGCTGGTTTTAGTTCTTAAGTGAAGCCTCCTTTGTGGTACTTGCTCTTTCTGGGGTCTGACCCAGCTGGTTTTGTGTGGCCAAATTTCGGAGCAGCTCCAGAGGATCTACCGACTTTCCAGCCAGATGGTGGCCACTAGACGGAACCCCGGCAACGAGTGGGTTATTTTTGGCTCTCCCGCTCTAGTGTAAAAATATTCTTTTGAGGCGTTTAGCCGACGAGCACCTGTTTAGCTCGATTGCACTTACTTACTGTCTGCCTACGGGCTGTAACATGATTGACAAATCCTAGGGTTAATCATGTATGACTAAACTCTTGCTAGTCCTAACATTTTGTAACGACTAGCTTCATGATCAGCTGAATATGTAATATTTGGGACGCCTTATTATTGTATATTTAATGATCATACATCTTGTGACTCTTACTTACTTGCTATGATTGAGACACTAGGCTTGTTCATGACCTTAAGAGACTGTTGCCTTGTAGATAAACCCTCATGTATCTAGACAGCCGTGACCGTATAGCGAGATGGAATCCATTTCAATATACGTAGCTGGCTATGTCTGCCCCCGCTCTCCAGTATTCTGGTTCTGGGGCGTGACAGAAGGAGATTAGGGTTTTCATGGAGATGGTGAGGATGAAAATGATGGAGAAGAACAAAATGAGAAGAAAATCCATCCCACAATTTTGTTCTTGTTCATCTTGTTTTTCTTCTTCTTGTTGTTCTTCTTCTTCTTGGATGTGGAGAAGAGCAAAATTAAAAGAATTGACTTTTATACCTATCAATGAGATAGCCCTGATCAAATTTTTCAAGGACAAACTTGTAAATAAATCAAACTTTGAAATATGATAGCCCTGATTACTTTTTGATGTGCCCATATAAATTGTCTTTTTTTTTTTAGGATACTTAGACGGACGGGACTCCTTATCATGTCTGTCTCAAAATTTTTTTAAGCAGTCCAAAAAAAAAAACTGTTTGGTACAAACAACTTAAAGAATTATTATTCTTCTTGAAACAAACACAATATAAAAAAATTGAAACTTCAACTAAGGCTGTGTTTGATTGGGCTTTTTTTCCATGAAAAATATTTCCATCACAAATTTTCCACCAATTGTAGTGTTTGATAGCTTATATTTTCCTTGAATTATTTTCCAAAAAACTATCATTTTTCATATTTTCTTCTAAAATGGTGAAAAATGAAACTTGTCCAACCTATAGGAAAATATCATTTTCTATGGAAAATAATGACAATCAAACATCTAATTTAAGTTTCCGTGGAAATTTTTTAAAATTTCATAGAATTTTTTTTCTAGAAAAATAATTCCATGAAATTAATTTCTTTTTCACATATTTTTCACGTTGCAATCAAACACACCATAAAATTATAATAGTCAATGATAAAAAATCTAGAAAGAAAAAAAACCAAAGACTTGTCCTCTTTAATCCACCACCACAATAGAAACAAACCGTTGAAGAGGACCAAAAGAGGAAGGACCGCCTCTGTGTAGGAACTCCAACCACAACCACCAGATACTCCCACAATTCTCCAACAAGTAGAGTATGAAAAAAGCAAAGCGTAACAATATTATGCCTCAAATTCATCAGAGTTAACAGAAGTTGTTCAGAAGTGGACAAAGTAAGAAAGGAGAAATGGGAACAGTTCTGGACTCCCATTTCTTAGCTCTCACTGCCATTGTCACTGTACATATAATCTCTTCATTCTTTGACACTACTTAGTTTTTTTTTTCCTTCAAATTTTTTATTTTATTTTATTTTATTTGCTACTTGTATCATGAATTGTTGTTGTTAATTTAATTAGGTTGGATATCAGCTGCTATTTTTCATCATCACTGCTCTCCTCAAATTTGACAAGCTCACTGATTTCGCTGGTAAATATTACTTGAAAAATATATATAGTACTTCTTTAGTGTTTGGATTCGGTTCTTGCCCATACCATACCATATGCTTCCTCTTTATTACAATTATATGTATCAAATGCTATTATTACCTATAGCATTTTGTCCTCCAAAACTGTTACGTACGGGGTAAGCTATGTTGCCCGGATACAGAGATACGGGTACAGACACGATACGGATACGAGAAGCGGACGTTTCCAAATAGGTAAAATGGTAGGCCCTATGTTGCACAAATACTGACATGGTCACAGTTACAGATATGATAGGGAGGTGGGTGGGTGGGTAAAAGGGGGGGGGGGGGGGGGGGGGGGGGGGGGGGTAAGTGAAGCTGCGTACATCTGGAAACCTTAGGGTATCACTTGGTACTGCGGTAATGCTTCGCAACTATGTTGCGATGCGGACATGGATGCGGCACGACTTGGACACCACGACACTGATTATGGACCTATTTTTGGCGTGTTTGGTGTATTTTGGAGTGCCCATGTCATGTTCGATACGTGTACAACATGGCACGAGACACGGCATGTTTTTTTTTTTTTTTTTGGAGTGTCCGTGCTTCCTTGCTTCGTGCTTGCATCCGGGAGGAGTTGCAGTCACGGAAAAAAACCCCTCCGTGTATTTGGGGGTAAGGTTGCATACATCTTGATCCTCGCTAGGCCCTGCATAAGCAGAAACCTTGGGGCACTGGGACACTCTTCTAGAGCCGCTGCTTTGCATGACTAATGCTTGGAATTTGCATTCTAGAAGATGCCGGTCCAGTCACAGAAACAACAGGGCGATTGAGGGTAAGAGAAACTCATTTTAGGTTGGTCAGACATGAGCAGCGAATACACAAATATATATTCCAATGGGCCGGGTTCGTGCTACGAATAGGCTTTTATCACTGTTTATGCCATTTTCAAATTTTTTGCAGGTCGTGGTTGAGAAATCATATTTTGGTCAGTTTTCAAAATAGTTGGATGGCTGACATATATTGGTCTCACTCAAAACTTGCATCAATATTTCAGACAGTTGCTCGTGTTGAAGCAGCAGATTGTTCAAAATGAATTTTGTTATTTGCAGCTGAAATTGAAACCCTTTTGGCACTTTAGTTGTTAATCATACTTGTCTTTGTTCTACAGAACAATTGTTTTATGCTGCTTCAATTCCATGCTTTATTAATGATTCCTGCAGGTAGTACAAATTTTATTTTACTTGGTATATTGACTCTTGCACTAAAAGGAGCATGGCATTTCAGACAGGTACAAATGATTTCTCTATCACCATAAGATGAACTTGATATTGCTTTACATTTTAGTAAAAAAACAATGTCTTATCTGGGGCCAGGAATGATTAGCTTGCACCAAGCACCACATACGTACAAGTGATCAACTCTCTAGTTCATATTTGAATCCACCGATAAGTTTTGTAAGTTTTCATAGGTTGGCCTCCCACAATGAAGACTGGGCCATTATTTTCATTTAAAAGTACCGCGGCTTGAGCATAGTGGAAGCTCCAAATGCAGTGTTTCTCGAGCATACTTGTTGCAGTGTGAAAGTAAAAGATAAACTAATGGCCTGAATGGACCATGATCATGGAAGGGATTCAAGGAATGTCTAAATGGGATTTTGTATGTGATTTGATCTTGAACATCTTCCAAAAGAAAATTTGATTTGTAAACTTGTAACTTAGATTCTGTCCAGAAAGTAAGTCCAGCTGGAAGCCTGAAATTAGAGTGCTAAGATGGATGAGTGACAATACGTTAAAGGATAGGATAAGAAATGAGTGTATCCATGTGAAGTTAGAGGTGGTGTCAATTGAGGACAATATAGAAAATATCGACTTAGGTGATTTGAACGTGTCAATACAGACCCATAGATGCATCCGTACGGAGAAGCAATAACATAGTAGTTAATGGAGCCACTAGGACTAGAAGTAGGTCTAGACTAACATGGTTTTAAATTTTAAGTGTTAAAGAAGGATATGGATCTTGTTAGCATTACGGAGGACATGACCCTGAACAAAGCTGAATGAAAGAAGAGGATTTAAAGAGTCTGATCCCATAAATTTGGGATAAAAACTTTGTTGTTGTTGTTGTAACTTAGAATCTTTATATAAAAGTCCCTCTCTTAGGAAGAACTAAATTTTCATTAAGAATCCTCGTCTTTACCCAATATGTTGAAGATGCAACTTTTCCTACCAATGAGCTAATTCTAATTTCTAATACACAAAATGAAGGTAATTGGAAAGGAATACTGTTCACCATTACAACCAGAAAGGTCAATAGAATATTAGATCATTTTTGTGGATGGTACTCAAATAGGAAAGAAGATTATCATCAGATAGTTTGAAGAGCCGTTTGTTCTTGTATATTTTGCTTTGCAAAAGAAGTTCCCTTGGACAACTTTTTGTAAATGTGGTTCAAGCGGTATCAGACCCATAAATTGGTGTAAATTTGATCGCCTTTAAGATAGAACTCCCGGTTGACTTATGCTAGAAGTATAAAGAACATGAGACCGTTCATCTTGGAGCCTACTTTCTTGCATTGATATATGAAATAATGGTTCTTGTAGGATACTGTTTACATCCTTCATTGGCATTAAACATCAAAATTTTCTTCGAAGAAGAGAGGTTTTTGTATCACCATCATACTCGACCTTCAGTCAAATGTTCATTGCCATCCTTTTTTTTGCCTAATTATGGCAGCCAACAAAGGTCTTCCTATTCTAGATGTGATTTCTTGTCTAAGAATTTAGTTCACAAACTCCACAGATACAGAAATATCAGATCAGAGGTGCAAACCAAACCACCTAAGAAAGTATCTCTTTGTAATAGGAAGAGTTGGTAGTGAAGGTTACCGAACAAATTAAGAAACTCTCTTTGTAATAGGAAGAATTAGTAAGGAATCAATATCTTAATTAACGGCTAAAGAGTCTTCTTGTTTTTAACTGAGATTCCCTTATTTTTCCTGTAAATAAACCCTAGTTGTCTTTCGATGCCCTCTTTATAGTTTCTTTCTCATGTACCTGTACCTTCCATTTTCTGCAACATTTTCATGTCAGTGACTGATGACTATGGGACATGTGTGCAGAGTTAATATCGTGAATATGTTTCCAGCATAACTTTTAACTCCCATGTCCAAATTGTTTAAGCTTGCTGTTCCATTTATCAGATTGTTCTGACGATATTTGTGGTAATTTGGGGTCTTCGCTTGGGACTATTTTTACTAATGAGGTATGCTTGTTAAACATCCTCAGCAAAATTATGCCTTCTTATTTGAGTTCATATCTTGATCATAACCTTTCTCTATGAAAAAGATTTTGGTATGTTAACCATTTGAATCCGCTTGCATAACTTCAGGAGCTTTCAGTTTGTCAACCATTATGAATCTGACGGTTTGCCTACCTTCGTTTTCAATCTGACTTATATTTTCCTTTCTGCAAAAGAAACTGATTAGTTGATGATGAAAGATGATTTTACTCAATCTATTTAATTAGTGAACCTAACTATGAGTCCCAACTTATAAATGAATTTGACTCAACCCAACTGACCACTAAATCTAAATGATGTGACACCCATGAAGATATCTGGATGATGCCTTGGTTCCTAACAAATGAAACATGGATCCAGAATGCAAAACAAATAAACAAGTATGAAGTGAAGCATCCATGGAACGGATGATTGAAAATTAACAAATAAACCAAGAACCTTGTTTTGGAAGTCCATAAGAAAACAAACAATTATGGATTCAAAATCACAAAAAACACATGTATTGTAGATTAGGAAATCGATCACGGTTTGGAAACGTACAAGTGAACAAGTGATTGTGGACTCAGAAACCCATATAAGATCAAAGACCTACAAACAAATCACATGTAGAAATGAAAATCCAAAATAATATCAAGCATCCAAAAGGGAAAAGAGAGAAAACAAAACAAATAAAAGCCTCTGGGTAAATTACAAGAAACCAAGATGAATGAACACGAGGGTGAAAGAGATGGAAGAAATGAACATAAATGTGTGGGGGATTGAAATTTATGTCCTTAAGTTTGAATTTTTTTTTCTTCTCGTTCTTTCATAGTAAATGAATTATCTACTGAAATTGGAGAAAAGCCATCCGACATTGCTAAACCTGCCTGGATCAAAATTCCTATTGGTGGCCGACAATGAGTTTGGGCTTGAAAATGTATGCTAAGTATTGGTTCAGGATGGAAATTGAAGCAATCTTGTTAACTTCTTCCTTAAAGGTTCCGAGGGGAACAACGTTACTGCAAACAACAGGCTCGCTATTTGTTTGCAACCCTATTCCCATAAGTTCCATCAAGGATCATCATGATAAGGAAGATGCTTATCAACCTGAGTTCCATAAACAGTAATCCGACTCAGATGCGAGTCAGCTTGATAACAATGACAATAACAACTCCATTCAGTACTCACCTGATTCAAAACTGATGGTTAAGATGGATTCAGAGTTGTAAAGTGTCCTATAAATGGTTACTGATGGTTTTGGGCTTGTAGAATGTAGTGTGAATTTGTTGGCATGTAAGTGGTGATATTTTTGAGCTGGGTGCAGAACTATGAATCTTGTTGGTTATTAAGTAGTTGCTTGTATAAGGACGTCTTTTTGCAATTCTTAGGACATACAGAAATTATAGTCTATAATGATTCTTGTCTGTATTTCTTGACAATTTTTTGCACCTCCACAAAAGTTTTATTTCTTTCGTCACGCTCATATGGTAATACATGCTTTCTGATAAAATATATTCTAAATATGTTTTTCTCTTTCTTAAGAATTTTGCAGTGGGGTGAGGACCGTCGTTTCGACGAAATGCGTGAAAATCTGGGGAAATTAGCATTTTTTTGGGCATTCCAGGTTCCATCAGATTTAAAATTCACTTACTGTTCTTGCAATGAACCAAGGAGTTAATACCTGAATGTCTTACTTGTTACCCTTTCATTGCAGGCTTTCTGGGTGTGGACTGTTAGTTTGCCTGTTACTGTTGTCAATGCTAGTAACAGGAACCCATCAGTTAAACCACAAGATATAATTGGGTGGATAATGTGGTCAGTGGGCTTGGCTATTGAAGCAACTGCTGATCAGCAGAAGCTCGACTTCAAGAACTCAGCAGCCAATAGGGGGAAGTGGTGCAATGTTGGACTTTGGAAATACTCCCGGCATCCAAATTATTTTGGTGAGGTCAGTTAGTCCGACAGATTGTCTATTTATTCGCTTATTCTTATTATTGCTTCATGTCTTTGGTTTGCATACACTTATTTTAATTATTTATGGAGAAACCCGGTGCGGAGGCTACTTCTTCTTTTTCCCCCAAATGATGATGCCTTTCTGTTTCTCTTATTTGCATCTAGTTTTCTAGTGCATTTATCCTCATATTTACATGTAATAATGGTCGAAAATTTTAGAAATACTAATATAATATTACATATGCTTTTCATCGACTTAGAGCATCATTAGTAAGGCCCATCCCATTTTCTAGATTCTAGATTTAGAATGTAGGAGCTCATTTTGTAGAATAATAAGTCTCATCCCTAGTCCCAATTTCTACAATTTCGGTCCCAACCCATCCATGGGTGCTAAGGGTTGGGCCTCCCAATTTCTAGATTCTAGATTGTAGAAACTCGTTTTGTAGAATAGTAAGTTCCAATTTGGAGCCCAACTTTCTAGATTCTAAACTTTATATTATTTTTTTCCTACACTAATTTTTGACCACACAATTTTTGGGACCGGAACTCACTTTATCATTTCCTACTATTCTCATACAAACCCAACCCATTCTACATTTACCTTTTTTTTTTTTTGAAATTTTGGGCTCCAAATTGCATTGGAGAGTCCCAACTACTAATGATGCTCTTAGAAAAGGCTTATGCTAGTATCTATTAGGTGGGGGAATTTCTAGATTGAGATGATTAATGATGCACGTGATAAATGTGAGAGTAGTAGAAAAAATAGAGGTGATACATCTTTATTTTCAATTTCCATAGAACTAGTTCAAGGATTAGCACTATCCTTACTCTGCATTAGTTACTGATGAACTTACTAGGCACATTCAGCTTATGCTTTCAAGGTTATGCCACTTGTTAATAATATTGTGTTCCTTCATGAGACTAGAGAATGACTAGTCTAAACCTCAAGAGAATTTACGAATCTAAAGGATTTAAAAATTAGTAGGATAAAAAAAATTATATATGAAATATAGCTTTAGTACAACAACAACAACAACAACAACAAAGCTTTATCCCAAAATTTTGGGTCGGCTGTTTGAATCCTTTTCTTCCATTCAATTTTTTTAAGGACCAGTTCCTTTGTAACACTAACAAAAATCATATATTTCTTAAAACTTCAATGTGTGTTTGGTTCGGCCTACCTCTTAGTCCGAATGGCTCCTTTAACTACTATACCTTATCCTCCTTAAATCATCGATTGATCTACGTTGCATATGTCCAAACCACCTAAGTCGATTTAGTGAAGTATCTATAATGGATGTAGTTCTTATTTGGTGAAGCGATGCCAAAGATTGACATTTTGCTATTTAGGATCACTATGCACCATGATGGGGAGATCGAGAAGGATGTTCGTAGAATTAAGGCATGCAGGATGGTTGAAGTGGAGGACCGTTGTATGAGTGCTTTATGGTTACAGGATATCATTAAAATTGAATGAAAAATTCTATAAGACAATGATTAGACCTACGAAGCTTTATGGTTTAAATGTTGGGAAGTCAAGAAACAAAATGTCTAACGAATGAGAACGTAGGAGATGGATGAATGATTATACAGTAAACTATGAAATTAAAAAAAATGATGTAGTTATAGATTCTAAATTATAAAGAGTCTAGACGATGTGGTATGATGATACATGTTGAAAGTGGAGACTACATTGTGAATAAAATGCATTAAACTTTTACTAGGGCTCTTGGCCAATATTTGTAGGAAATACAAAGCATATGAAATGACATCCCCAACACTAACTAAAACTGAAAAATACATCATCTAATAAATGCATAAAATAAAGAAAATTAGTCTACTCTTCAACATGCACCAACACGTCCCTGTAAGCTGGAACTTAGTGAAAGCAACTCCAGTTTGGAAAGTAAGAAACTGAAGATCATTTGAAAAAGGAGGGTGGGGGATTCAACAATGAAGAAATACGGAAGAAAACTGAAGAGACCATCTTATTAAGGCCGAGGCTCCGAAATTGAAAAAATCCCATAAAGATTTATAGAACGTCGAAGCTTCAAAAAATCGAAGAAATCCCGAAAGGAATCATCCCATGTAGGTCGGGGTTCCTAAATGAGAAATCTTGATATAAATACCAATACACCAGCTCCAATATACGAGAATTTCTGGAAACCTCAAAAGAAATATATGAAATATGTTCGGTTTTTCGGAGGAAATCTCTGAAATATGTCAGAACTCGAAAGACGAAAAATTTCGGAAGCAAACCATAGTACACTATGTACTCTGAATACTGAAGAAATCCCAAAAGTAGACTAATAGAAGAACGAGGCTTCGCGTATCATAGAAGTCAAGAAGAAAGTTGGGATTTCCAATACCGAAGAAAATTTGAAAAATCTATATATGGCCTAGAATCGCCAAAGAAGTACCCATCAAGTCCGAAAAAATATTAGATGAATAACCTAAGGCTCGGATACTATTATGTTGAAAATGGAGGCTACATTGTGAAGATAATGCCATTAGATTTTTATTAGTGCTCTTGGCCAATATTTATACGAAATGACAACACTAACCCTAACTAAAAACTGAAAATACATCAACTCATAAAAAAAAAATCTACTCTTCAACAATATAATTATATATCTAAACTTTTTAATGGTATATATTGTTGATTCTCTTTCATTGCATTTCTTTTAGTTGGTGTTGGTTGCCGGTCTTATAGTTGTAGATGAAACTGATTCATTAAGGATGTGGTTGGTTTGTGAGAAACTGAAGAAAAAAGAAAAAAAAAAGAAAAAGAAAGGAAAGGGAAACAGTTGTGTTTGGCTGAGAAAAATAAAATTTGTGTGCATTTGAAAGAATATGGTGATGAAAATTATATTAGAGAGAGACGTGGTGTGAGAGAGATGGTGGAGATAGAGGGAGAAGAGATAATAACGAGGAAAGAAAATGGAATCCCGCATCTTAATAGGGAGATGAGAAAGTTTTTGCTTGATATTTTAACTCAGTTTTCTCTTCTTTTTCATTCTCTCTTTAACCAAACAATACATGTTTATTTTCCCTCTCATTTTCGTTTCCTTTCCCTCACGTTCCTTTAAATCAATCTCACTATAAATGTACTAATACCTGAAGCTCTATAAAGTGACATGCTTCTTCATGACTCATTCCTTTTTTTATGTTTTGAGCTTACATTTTCTTTCTTATCATGATTTCCAATCAAGTTTGAATGGAATGGATTTTCGAGCCTGTGCTGTCAAGAAAGCATATCCCTTTCATTTTGCGCAAAAAAAAAAACCATCCTAGTCGATGTTAATTGTGTTCTTGTTCTAATACAATCTCAAACCCTTTAATTTCATGCTGCATATTAGATCCTTCTTTGGTGGGGAATTTTTGTGGCAGCTACTCCTGTTTTAAGAGGCGCAGAATGGCTGATCGTACTGGGACCTATAGTCTTGACCCTGCTGCTGCTTTTCATTAGCGGCATCCCACTTCTTGAGGTTTGTCTCCCATCTTTTACTCATTTATTCTAAACCTGGTTCTATTTCCTTGCAATTGAAAAGATGGCAGCTCTTAATTATTCTTGTTTATTCGTGTTGGAAGAGTATAATTCCAGAAATTAAGGCCCGGAATCCCAGTCAGGTTGCAAAAACCTATAAATAGCATAGTTTGCAGTATCGACCGATACCGATCCGATACGGCCGATACCAATACAATTTGGGATGTATCGATCCGATACCGAACGATACCGACATTGGGGTCTCTTTTTTTCGGTCAATTCGACAAAGAAAATTGAAAGAAAAAGACCAATCATCAAGGGTGTACATGCATGTAAAAGAAAAAAAAACTTATCTATCGGATGTAAACCAATCGGCAAGGGTGACTACTATTTCATTCAATTTCAAAACTACTCATAAACAGCATTGGAAATACTTAAAATTATACCTAAATGTGTAAAATATATTTTCTAAAATATTAATAATTATTTGATTTCCGATACCAAAAAATTTAATACTCTGATCCGAAACTGCCGATCTCAATATTCATAGGATTGGTCTGATACCGATTCCGATACTGATAATGCGAACCTTGATAAATAAGCATTTGGATTTGATTATGAAATTGTTTTCTTGATATTACTTATTCCCTCCATATGAAATCTGATAAGCAACTATTCCGAACACTTGTCCTTCCAGGAATCAGCAAACAAGCGATACAACAGTAACGAGGACTACCGAATGTACAGATTAACAGCTAGGTCAGCACCATTTTTAACCTATTATTATTATTTTTGAAAGACTAATTCTAAATGCACTCCACATTTTACTTCAGGGCAGTCCATTAGGACTGCATGGACTGCCAACATCCTAACATTAAGGAGGACTGTCAATTTCGTTCACAGTCTATCTTAATATTCAAATTCTTTAGGAGGACTGCCAACAAGCTGGCAGTTCTAGGACTGGGCTAGCCCCAAGTAAAACTTGGAGTGCCTTTTGAAACTATTATGTGGAGATATGCTAAAAAAAAGCTTATATTTCCTTGTTCTCTTGCTGTCAGCCCACTTGTTCCACTGCCGCCGTCTGTTTATGCCAATTTACCTGCATGGTTCAAGATGACTTTCCTTTTCGAGTTTCCTCTCTACAGCCGAGGACTTGCCCAAGAGCCCTGACGCCCTCGATTTTTTTTTTTTTTTTTTTTTTTTCATTTTAACCACCTTATATTCCTCCTATATGTATGTTTGTACTTATATTTTTGGACCTTAGCCTGCTTGTTTGTTCTTTAAACTTTACATAATTTCAGCACAATGAGTCATTATTTCCAGCTATATGTTTCTTCCATTTAATTTTCTATTTTATTTCATTTGAGTTTCTTTGGTTGAAATTTTATCCACTTGCTTGTGTCATGTTTATTGCCTCCCACTGGTCCCCGCTCCTCCTGCTCTTGTCGTTTCGGAGGCCATTCGGTACATGTTTATGACATTCTTTTTAGACTGGATGTGCAACCAGCATTACCGGCTACCGCCATATCCAGATTCTCAGTGATTTTGATGTATTTCTGTATTCTTCGCCGTTGTTGTGTACTTACATTTGGATTCTATTGTACTATATTCGTCATCTTTATTAGCACTATACTTTTATGGGACTCTATAGTACTGTATTATTATGTGGTTATTGTAATGCTCCGCTCCGCACGGTGCATTATGCTGAGTCGTTGACTCGAAGAGTTGCGTTGATCCGATTATGTATCGATGCGAATCGATACGAGAGTTACGTTGTCCCGAGCAACGCATCGAACTAAGTCGATGCGAAGAGTTGCCTTGTCCCGAAAAGAATGCATCGAGTGAATCGATGCGAAGCGTCGCGTTGCCCCGAAGGATGAGTGCGTTGAATCGGCTCGAAGATTCTAAGAAATCGAATCGACCAAGACGCAAGTCCGAATCGATGCAAGTATTGATTTTAGTTGGTTTCGTGTGCAGGTTATACTTTGACACGAAAATATTAGAGGTCGATCTTCGGCAATATTTAGTAAGGGGTCCGCGGAACCAAATCGATGCCTTGCGACGGACGGAAGCGTTGGCACGCTAAGGCAAATCGGACGTACAAACTCAATAAGCACGAAGTGCTCGAATGGCTAAGTCAGGAGAGTGGCCGTGCAACAAAGTTATGAAATCGAGCCACATCGGCTCGGCGAAACGAGAAAGGCGTATCGACTCAAGGTGGGAGGATTGACTTCTTTTTACTCCTTCATTCGATAAGTCAAATATATCATTGTATGCTAAAAGTTAACCTATCGACGTCACGGGCGTGGTCCGATCGGAAGTAAATCATAACGTGTGTCGAACACTAAGTTAGTACAATTGAAATGAAACGTGCATCAAATGCACAAGTCGCTACGGAACATTGGATATCGCTAAGGCGAGCGCCTCGGTGCGCAAGCCGCAATAACATGGGATAACTGTACTCGGCGAGTGCCTTAGTGCACGAACCATACCGTGCCTTCGCGCACGAGTTAGAACGGCTAGAACATTGAAAGACAATAGGCGAGCGCCATATCGCGCAAGCCCCGAACATTGAATGCTAAGTTATAGAACATTTGGAATACGGTCGGAACGTGCCTACGTGCACGGGATAATAAAAGATGGCTTCGTTGCGAAAGAATACAGTTATGGCATGAATGTGGCGGGACTGTCGGATATGACATAATGCCTCGAAAGGTGTTCGAGACCTTCGGGTCGTTCGGTTGACGAGCATTGAGTTGAGGCATGATGCCATGGAAACATTGAAACGAAGAATGAAACGTAAGAACATAGAATTGATAACGGAGAAATGCGAGATGATAATGCGGCATGGTGCCCTTCGAAACGTTTGCAGCCTTCGGGCGTTCGTTGAGAACATTGGGGCGTTGTGCCAATTGAAATAGAGATAAGCGAACTTGCTTGATTGTATGAAATATAAGATTCGTTGCATGGTCAAATGGACTTAAAGACTATTGCCCGTGCACGGGTGTTTCTTCCCTCGAACGTGATCACCAGGGCGCTGGGACCGTTCGGCCTAGGAGGGACTGCGATAATCGGTATTGTTGGTGCACTTCGACTAGACGGGTAGCGACTGGCTAGTGAATGTGATAAGCCACTTACACGAGTACTTCGGGGGTCCTCTGATTGTGGTTAGCAACCACAACTGAGTGATTGTCGTCTTACATATTCGATTCGATAAATATAAGTCCATTCTAGCCCGAAAAGCTAGTGACCTTCATATAGATAAGGGCGATGGGTTTGGAAGTGGAAGGTATGCGTATATCCTGCATGGACGGATTCTGAATAGAGGACACTAATAACATGACAGGGATGGATTACGGCGTATTCACCTTGCGACGACGCAAGGGCGAGTGCGTCGACTTGGTAAGTCGCGCCACGAATCAAACACGAGATTGCTTGTTTGTTGCCTATTCAATTCGATAACATGTTGCTATGATAAATGCTTTACGCTTTCGAAGATGCCATGAAATTGACCCTAAGGAGAACATAGCAAGATCATAAGCTAAGTTGCATGAATCAACATAAAGATTAAAATGTCGGTTTGGAAAGATGATTCTTTGCTTCAGTACATGCGAGGACGAACGTACTGATCCCCCACCAGCTTCATGCAGGGTGCAGGGAATGGATTGCTCGTGGCGAAGCGTTGCTTGAACGTGTTAAGGCTTGGAATGCCGAAGCGCATTGAAGCGTGCTATCGCATTGACGCTCGGACTACGCAGCTGGATTGATGCGGCCGAGATATAGAAGGCATGATGTATGGAACGGTGAAATCCTTTGCGGGCAAGAGAGAACCTGAGTATTGTAGCCAATCTGGCATATATTGTTAGGCTATCGAAAGCCATTGTAACCTCAGTTTCGGATATCAATAAAGAGAATTGTTTTGTATACTCTGTTTCCTTTCGTTGTTAATATCGAATCAAAAGATAACCATTTGAGAACTTGTCATCTTGCCTTGCACGAGCGCAACTCCAGGCTCGTGCGGCATCACGCCCCCTGCGAGGACGATGATTCGGGTGATTCCGGGTCGGGGCGTGACAAATTGGTATCAGAGCTCTAGACTCAATTTCCTCTGGACGCACGCTTCATCACAATTCGAAAAGTTGCCCACCACCACTTGATATCACTCTTGACTCTACTCGATGCCGTACTGGATGTTCCATACAATAAGTCTAATACAAATCATGAAATTTTGCCGCATGTGTTTTGGAAATTTCATGATGTTTGCTAAGAAAGTCGCGAAGGGTATATTGCATTGAATGCAAACGAGCCGTAAAAATGTTAGTTGCTGCAAGCGCAACGAATTGTGAAATACGATTTGAGATATTATGGCAATGTAACATGTTGAATGAGAAATAAAATGATGCACGATGTGCAGCGAGTTAATGTGAACATGCGTTAAAATGAAAGTGAGAAGTGATAGCCAATACCGAATGTGTTAAACGGATTGCGCATTGACTTGGAAAGTCGAGAGTAAATCGTTGCACGAGGTGCGAAAAATGTTGGAAATAATCGTTGCACAATGTGCAACGCGTATTGAAAGTAAAATTATTGCACGTGGTGCAACGCATATCAAATTAATCGTTGCACGAAGTGCAAAGGAAATTGGAGATAAATCGTTGTACAAAGTGAAATGAAAGTGTCGGAAATAAAATCGTAGCACGATGTGCAACGCGTATTGGAAGTGAAATTTGTTGCACGGAGTGCAACGCGTATCTAAATAAATTGTTGCACGAGATGCAACGTAAGGAAAGAATTGAAATCGTAAATTGATAGAACGAATCGTTCGGTTGCACACCAAACTTATGTTGGCAAACGAGAACATTGACCGAGTTGCGTCGGATTTGATAGAATCAAAGTTACGGTTGTGATCAAGCACGATCACTGCGGAAATCGTAAGTCGGAAGAGAACGTTGGCCTATACTAAGTATAACGCGAGGGAAATAGCTTGAATTCCGAGTGGTATATGCCGTACCACGTAGGCGATGAATGACTCGATTCCGAGTGGTATATGGTATAGCACTTGTGCGATAAAATTCATCGACGCTTTGTGAGAATTGCGGAAAGTTTGTCCGCAACGGACGGGGGAGTACCGAGACTCGATTGAAAATTTGTATGACGGCATGTTGATGCAAGTATTCTTCGAAATTCGGTTGGGACGATAAGGCGAGACTCGTATCGATGAACGATACGTCGGACGGAAGTTATAAGTTGGTCGGACGACCGAGACTAGCGAAACGATTATGCCTTGACGCAATAATCGGATCGACGGGAAAGGAATACTCGAGCTTACAAATGAGTCGCACGACTTGCGATCTCGGTAGAAATATTGGGCGAGACGAATCGAATCGTACGACTTGCGATCTCGATAGAAATGTTAGGCGATGCGTATTGTAATCGAATCGCACGATGTGCGACTTTGGTAAGAAAGTTGGTTGACGCGGGTAATCGTGCCTAAGAAATAGTTGGTTACCTTGCGGCGAAACTCATTCGAGTACGACTGAAAACACGCAAAACTTAGAGGACGAGATCGTATGACTTGAGGGTTCGATGTTGGATAATCGGTAACTCAGTTACGCGATCAAAGTATAGCGGGATGCGGCAAATCAGAGAACGAGTCGATGCGTATGGAAAAGTTCGTTACGAACTTGGATGTATGCGATGCGAGTTAAGTTGACGTTGAAACGAATTCAAAGTGGACCCTTACGTTATCGAAATGGATACGGCGTATCGAGATCGATACGTAAGGAAACGTAAGCGATGTGAGAATACAAGATAGAGTGTGCCTCGCGCTACGAAATTTTGTAAGTAACGATGCGAGAGTGAACGAACTTGGTTGATCGTAAATTTTGTGATTGATCAGGGCGAGACTATAAGTCATCGACGATTGCTCGATGCGTATAGCATCTCGTGTGTCGACCCGTGAATAAGATAGACTCGAACTCGATGCGAGTAGATGTTTCGTAAATTGCGGAATCATCGACGGTAGTGCATGAATTTACTCAGAGGATAGTTGCGCCGATAGAAATGGTTTTATCCGAAATTGTGTAGTCGCATAGAATCGTCGGAACGTGATTTGGCTCCGAAATAAGATATATCATGGTTCGTAGTAAACTGTCCTTCGGTGATGATCCACAATTATCGAGTGTAGCTTCGGGGCAGCTGACCCTAGAAGACTTGACCACTAAATCAAAATTGAATGCTGCAGACCGTAAGATGACCCATGCGATATCGCATAAAGGATTGCATCGATAACAAATTTACGCGATGCATATTGACGATAAGTCTAGGCGATCGAGAATTGTTGGAACAACTTTCGATTGAGAATGATATAAATAGATTTTGAGTATTCGTCGGATGGATACTTGAATGGTTATGTTGGTCGACGATAGAACTTGAAATTCACCCGCAAACTTGGTGATTCGGATAGGCGATGGCGAGAATCGTGCTATGCACGAGAGGGAACGGTAAGGAAATGACTTACGAGTCATGTCGTTAGATTCGGATTTACCTTGCAATTGAGCTTGCGTAGATCGAAACTTACATTCGATGTTGCGAGACGGATAAGTTGGGAATTTGGCTAGTGAATTCCTATTCGCTAGGAATCGAACGTAAGACGTATCGTAAAGACTTTCGTATCAAGGCGATCGTTGTCTTGAGCACCGTCGCCTTGATGTAAACTTTGTGTCGAATAGATTGTGGCCTTTGTGCAATGTCAATTTAAACTTGCATCGGAAGGATTTGAGCACGGTGTCTAGGTAAGTCACCTAGCGGACGTAGTCCGAATGTTGATGCTTTTGCAAGTCAACAAAAGAAAACCATGTCGAGATAGGATACAAAGTAAAACATCAGAAATCGTTGGATAGTGATGCCGAGCGCACGGCGTTGCGGAGACTCGTTGTGATCGGATGCGCGACGGCTTTACGCGACGCGTAGAATTGATAGTCCCGATGAAACATACAAAGTGAGAAATGCGATTTTTAAATCGCATCATGTGCCTTGATTTTGTTGGGCGATCACGTATGTATCAATATGCATGTGCGCTAGAATTGCGAGAACAAGTAATAGAGCCAAGTCTGATTGAGAATACGAGATGGTAAGTGATTGAGAATGAGAAGTTACATGTTAGCGTTGTTCCGATATCTTACAACTGAGCTTGGCTGAAATGCATATATTGGTGGGACGCCTAAAATATGTGTATGATTCCAAACTAAGTTGTACGATCCAAACGATGGTGAGACGAGATCGTGGAACGATCTAATGAAACCCTTGGAAATTTAGTATTGGTTTCGGTTCGGGACGAACCTTGTTTTGAGTGGTATATTCTGTAATGCCCCGCTCCGTACGGTGCATTATGCTGAGTCGTTGACTCGAAGAGTTGCGTTGACCCGATTATGTATCGATGCGAATCGATACGAGAGTTACGTTGTCCCGAACAACGCATCGAACTAAGTCGATGCGAAGAGTTGCCTTGTCCTGAAAAGAATGCATCGAGTGAATCGATGCGAAGCGCCGCGTTGCCCCGAAGGATGAGTGCGTTGAATCGGCTCGAAGATTCTAAGAAATCGAATCGACCAAGGCGCAAGTCCGAATCGATGCAAGTATTGATTTTAGTTGGTTTCGTGTGCAGGTTATACTTTGACACGAAAATATTAGAGGTCGATCTTCGGCAATTTTTAGTAAGGGGTCCGCGGAACCAAATCGATGCCTTGCGACGGACGGAAGCGTTGGCACGCTAAGGCAAATCGGACGTACAAACTCAATAAGCACGAAGTGCTCGAATGGCTAAGTCAGAAGAGTGGCCGTGCAACAAAGTTATGAAATCGAGCCACATCGGCTCGGCGAAACGAGAAAGGCGTATCGACTCAAGGTGGGAGGATTGACTTCTTTTTACTCCTTCATTCGATAAGTCAAATATATCATTGTATGCTAAAAGTTAACCTATCGACGCCACGGGTGTGGTCCGATCGGAAGTAAATCATAACGTGTGTCGAACACTAAGTTAGTACAATTGAAATGAAACGTGCATCAAATGCACAAGTCGCTACGGAACATTGGATATCGCTAAGGCGAGCGCCTCGGTGCGCAAGCCGCAATAACATGGGATAACTGTACTCGACGAGTGCCTTAGTGCACGAACCATACCGTGCCTTCGCGCACGAGTTAGAACGGCTAGAACATTGAAAGACAATAGGCGAGCGCCATATCGCGCAAGCCCCGAACATTGATGCTAAGTTATAGAACATTTGGAATACGGTCGGAACGTGCCTACGTGCACGGGATAATAAAAGATGGCTTCGTTGCGAAAGAATACAGTTGTGGCATGAATGTGGCGGGACTGTCGGATATGACATAATGCCTCGAAAGGTGTTCGAGACCTTCGGGTCGTTCGGTGACGAGCATTGAGTTGAGGCATGATGCCATGGAAACATTTGAAACGAAGAATGAAACGTAAGAACATAGAATTGATAACGGAGAAATGCGAGATGATAATGCGGCATGGTGTCCTTCGAAACGTTTGCAGCCTTCGGGCGTTCGTTGAGAACATTGGGGCGTTGTGCCAATTGAAATAGAGATAAGCGAACTTGCTTGGTTGTATGAAATATAAGATTCGTTGCATGGTCAAATGGACTTAAAGACTATTGCCCGTGCACGGGTGTTTCTTCCCTCGAACGTGATCACCAGGGCGCTGGGACCGTTCGGCCTAGGAGGGACTGCGATAATCGGTATTGTTGGTGCACTTCGACTAGACGGGTAGCGACTGGCTAGTGAATGTGATAAGCCACTTACACGAGTACTTCGGGGGTCCTCTGATTGTGGTTAGCAACCACAACTGAGTGATTGTCGTCTTACATATTCGATTCGATAAATATAAGTCCATTCTAGCCCGAAAAGCTAGTGACCTTCATATAGATAAGGGCGATGGGTTTGGAAGTGCAAGGTATGCGTATATCCTGCATGGACGGATTCTGAATAGAGGACACTAATAACATGACAGGGATGGATTACGGCGTATTCACCTTGCGACGACGCAAGGGCGAGTGCGTCGACTTGGTAAGTCGCGCCACGAATCAAACACGAGATTGCTTGTTTGTTGCCTATTCAATTCGATAACATGTTGCTATGATAAATGCTTTACGCTTTCGAAGATGCCATGAAATTGACCCTAAGGAGAACATAGCAAGATCATAAGCTAAGTTGCATGAATCAACATAAAGATTAAAATGTCGGTTTGGAAAGATGATTCTTTGCTTCAGTACATGCGAGGACGAACGTACTGATCCCCCACCAGCTTCATGCAGGGTGCAGGGAATGGATTGCTCGTGGCGAAGCGTTGCTTGAACGTGTTAAGGCTTGGAATGCCGAAGCGCATTGAAGCGTGCTATCGCATTGACGCTCGGACTACGCAGCTGGATTGATGCGGCCGAGATATAGAAGGCATGATGTATGGAACGGTGAAATCCTTTGCGGGCAAGAGAGAACCTGAGTATTGTAGCCAATCTGGCATATATTGTTAGGCTATCGAAAGCCATTGTAACCTCAGTTTCGGATATCAATAAAGAGAATTGTTTTGTATACTCTGTTTCCTTTCGTTGTTAATATCGAATCAAAAGATAACCATTTGAGAACTTGTCATCTTGCCTTGCACGAGCGCAACTCCAGGCTCGTGCGGCATCACGCCCCCTGCGAGGACGATGATTCGGGTGATTCCGGGTCGGGACGTGACAGTTATTGTGATGTGTAATGGTTATTATGGATTTCGATGTGTCGTTGTTCTTATATCTATATTCTATGATTGTTGTGTATATTACAAGGAAAAAAAAATAGTTTTATACAAAACTGAAAAGAAAAAAAATCCTTAGCAACAACGAATTAGCAACGACATATCGTTAATTTATTGACAAATTAATTATCCATGACAGAATTAGTGATGGAATAGCTATTTCGTCATCGAGATAAATTTTATGTATCTAAATACACAAAGTATTCCATTAGCGACGGACATAGATTCGCTGAGTCTGTCGCTAGCTCAATGAGGGAAATTGTTTGTCAGCTTTGATTGCTTGTTTTTCTGTCACAGATTTGTCGCAGGTCTGTTGGCCCATCGATTTTTTAGCTGTGATGTTTTTTCGCGATGAATATTTTTTTGTTAATAATAGTCACTATTTAGTGAAGGAGAGTTTGTCGTTATACTGTAAATACTAATACAGGGAACTTGCAAGAAGCTAATGAAATCAATCAAATACTTGATATTGGTACTGACTTGCTAAAGAAATATAAATGGTACTAATGCTAAATATTTTAACAAAAATGGATGTCTTTTAGATTTTTCTTTGAATTAATATTATAAAACATTCATGATAGAATTAATACATGAACAAATACTTAAAAAAATCCTTCAAGCGGGTTTGTGCATTTTTCTATCAATGCCATCGATGCATGTTCGATACCACAATTTTTTATGAGCTGACACAGAATAACTCACATGATAATATATATTCAAAGAAGGTAATTTATTCAGACCCCTTCGAGAGGCTACAAATTCAGTCCGAATGATTACAATCAATCTAGCCCGAATGTCAACATATACAATCACTAGCCCGAAGGCTTCATCTTAGTCCGAAGGTTACATCCTGGTCCGAAGGCCCATCCCATTCCACCCCAAAGGCCTCAAACAGTCGAAGTCGTACCACACCGCACCACGCGCCTGTCCAGCACCCAACCGCCGTTCACCACTTAATTCCCTCAAAGGGGAACTAAATGGCGCCCCCCAAGGCTCGAACCCGAGAGCTCGGGGTGTGTGTGTGTAGGAAATCTAGTTTTTTTTTTTTTTTTTTGGTTTTATGATTCAATTCGTTTTTCATTTAATTTATCCGATTTCAAGGATTTAAAATGAATTAAAAAATGGAAAAAGGGGGAAACTCAGAGGTTTATACCTCGAATTAGAACAAAATACTTGGTCTTATGATAGTACATAAAAATAGATTGTTAAAATAGAACCTACGAAGATACTAACTCACTCTTATTGAGGATTCAAATATGAATTTCAAGCAGCCTTTATTCAATTCATCAATTCTAATATTTCCTAAACCATATGGAATCCTTTAATATCGACGATTCAACATGGATTGACTATTATAATTTCAAGTATGCCGCCATGGTGAAATCGGTAGACACGATGCTCTTAGGAAGCAGTGCTAGAGCATTTCGGTTCGAGTCCAAGTGGCGGCATACTATAAAAATAGAAACACAACGGATCCTATAATGCATTTAATTTCTGATTTCAATTATGTAATGGGAACCCCATATATATATATATATATATATATATATATATATATATATATATATATATATATATGAATTTTTTTAATATAAATGTGTATTCATACAAACAAAATTTGAACCATGGACATTTCTTGATTTGGCTACGCTTCCGCACGTTCGGAATTAGAGGTGAATTTGAATTTGAATAGGGTGATAACCGTATTAATGACCGTATTATGTATACCAGATCATATCAAGATTGATATGGATTTTTGTCTAGACTCTTTTACTTAATAACATCTCTTGTTTTCTTTCCAAAAACTGATCGATAAGAAGCGCATCGTAATTTACATATAATTGTGTTGTCTTGTTTAGTTTCGCAAACTTTAGATGTTTGAATGTGCGTATGCTTTGAGATGAATTCTTGCTGGTTGGAGGTATTTCTTTCTAGTGCATGTCATCTTCGCAGGTTGTTGTCAATGTCTTCCATCTGTTTATAAATTACTGAATAAATTAAAGAATGTTGAATACTATGATGATAGATGACAATAAATTGATCATAATTATGATCAAATTATATTATTATGTTCAATGTTAATATATTTTAGGACTGGCTTAAAAATAATTTTCTAAAATTTATAGCATTTATATAATATATGTTTTTAGTCAATATATTGATTAATTTCGAATATTATACGGGACTCTAAAACTTAAGGCACAAAATTTTATATGGACACCTAAACGAGATCTAACGATCTTTTACCTAATTGGACGACCAAGCTGGGCAAGGCTGGACCAAAAATTTCGTGGGCCGAGTTGGTCCTGGATCGACCCATCCCAGGTTTAACGGGCCTGGTCCTATGATAGACTTCACGCCACACGGCCCACTTTGCACCTTTGATAAGTTGCAAATACATAAAAGAATTATTTAGGTCTTGTATAACATTAAAAATTTACATTTATGTCTCCAAATTTTCCAGGATATGGTTTAGTTCTAGTCTTAATGATTGACTTGGGTTAACAGTCAAAAATGGAGATCTAAACGCAAATTTTGAATATCATACTAGACTCTAAACTAAACAAAAATATGTAAGAGTTGTGTAACTTGGGTTATTTAGTTTTGCATGATGAGGGTTGTGTAACTTTGTGTCACGACCCGCACCCGGTATAGGGGCACGAGAAGTGGGTACGTCCAGCCTACGCCGCAGTGTCGGCGGGTAGTAAGCTGTCCTAGGTTGCTAACTAATCTCATGCAGTGAATATAAAAAGTACTTGTCCAGATATCAGCTCCGAATGGAGGGCAAGTAAAGGGTATGATCTACTCAACACAGTCTAAACACGAAAAGATAACACAAAAGTTATACCTAAGGAATTAAAGACAACAACAACTAACTACTAAAATAATACACCAATATCTCAAACCAACTTAATACAGACTCAATATCTTAACTTTAATACAACAAGCCAAAACATGAAAGCTAAGTAGTCTACTAGCTAATCTCCTGAATCACTCCTGAGAGTCAGAACCAAAGGTAGCTAATCCCTCGCCAGGTCCATGGTAAGCAGGGCATGTGTCCTCAGGATTATCATCTGTAATATTTTCAACAAGTCCAATCAGGACGGGAACGAGCACAACTCATCTAAAAAAACCCAAGTAAATGACAAAGAACTATAAAGCAGTTATAGACAGTTTTATTGATGAGCATGACAGTTTTATACAGGTAATGATGGCATAGAGAGGCAGTAAGATACAAGAAAGAAAGGTAACTAAAACAAGAAAAGAATCATGGCAATGAAGACTGTAATAAAAGCTAACTGAACTAGGATAATATGTACGAGTCCAGACAGTACGATATAAGTCTAATGTAATCCCAGTGTGAGTCCAGTCCATATAATCTGATACCAGATAATTTCCAGTACAAGATGAGTCCAACAGTGATCAATGAAACCAGGGTAAGTCCAACTATGATCTAACAGTGTGTTTTAAAATACCAAGGTCGACATACAAACGGCTGTAGGTATCAGGCACATCTCTCACTGACAGGCAAGAGATGGCTATGCTTCGGTAGATTCCAGTAGGAGATTCCGGATTTGGGGTATGTCTACATGTCTTACTCAATATTTCCCGCCCAGCAAGTGAATCCAAAATCGACAAAAAGAATCGAGATGAGTCTGGCCAATACGTGATGATTCCAGAAATGATTCCGGAATGATACTAATGACTCCAGTAATAGAGGCCAGCAAGTAAGGTATGTGTCGATACATGAATCCAGAAATTCATAGTTGATACAGAGAATCACATAGAACTAACTAGAACTGAAATACAGTAATCGACAAATAAATGAGAGAATTATCAGAGAATGTACTCGCCTGTTACTCTGGAAAGAGTAGTGTAATATCAGATGTCTGTACCAGGGTCACAATGTCCTAAAATAGAGCAATACAGTTATGACATGTCCAAAATGAAGGTAAATGAAATCTACGATGCAATCTATATGAATTCTAAGCCAATCTAGGTCAAAGTCAAACTTGGTCAACACTACAAACTAAGTCAAATTAAGTCATACTAGGTTACAAGAAGTTAAACTAAGTCATACAAGGTCAAACAAAGTTAAACAAGTCTAATCTAGGTTAAAGTCAACCCTTGGTCAAACATTCTAGCCAAACTAGTTAAGTTATCTAGGGTTTAGTCAATAATGATCAGATTAGTCAATACTAGTCAACATGGTCAAAGTCTAGGTCCATCTTAGACTAACTGAGGTTTTGGTTAATCATATACTAGTCAACAAGGTAATTAGGTTAATCTTGACTAATGGTCAACATCCAGTCAAACTCTATAAGGCTAACTCAAACCATCATAGGCTAACATGTCTTAGAATACCTAAGATACTATACTACAAAAGTATATCACATGAAATATATATAGTACATACCAACCTTAATCCTGTAATCAAGCTAATCCTATTCTCCAACTCAAGTCATGACTCAACTCTAAGTATCTCACTTAACCCCATACATATCTTCATCTATATAGGATTACCCTCATAATCCATATGGTCAACCTAATCATCTAGTTTAGTCAAACTCAAATCAAATAGTCCTTCTATGTTCATCCAAGTCATTTCTAGGTCAATTTGGTCAAGGTTTGACCTATAGTTGACTTTGGTCACAATGGTCAATTACCTAGTCAAACTATGTCTTACTAGTCAACTAGTTAAACTAGTCATTTTAGGTCAATCCTAGTCAATTCTAGGTTAACTAGGTCAACTTTGACCTAAGGTTGACTTTGGTCAACCCTTAGTCAACAAGGGTCACTTATAGTGTTTTAGGTCATTAGGGTTAGCCCCAAGCATAGGCGTGGTGTAGGTTTCATATAACCTAATAGTAAGTAGATAGATGATATATATATATATATTATATTCTATATATATAATTAAGATATATATTATATATATTAAAAAAAAAATATATATATATATATATATATATATATATATATATACATATATATATATATATATAATATATAGTCTATATATATAATATATATATTATAATAGATATGAAAGACACTATCTACCGATTATCCATATATCAAAATATGAA
>JANAVB010028198.1:767500-887924 GCA_029216955.1 Iris pallida | reverse complement strand
CAACTTAGTACCTAATTTATATATATATATATATATATATATATATATACACACACACACACACACACACACACACACATATATATATGTATGTATCGTTCAATGGATACTCATGACTAATTAGGTATCCGGCTATTGCGAAGACACGATGATTCGAGACAATAAAAAATATTGGAGAGTATGAATCATCTTCTTCCTAATCAGTGTTCTAAAAGGCGGTCTAGAAGGCCACCTAGGCGCTTGGTGCCCGCCCGATGTCCGCCTAGTCCCCCTGACGTCCAACTATATATGCATGTTTCAGAATTTTATGGACTTCTTGCCTAGGGGGCTAGGCGCTAGGTGGCAAGGTGTCCGCCCGAGTAGCACCTAACGCTTTTCATAACCTTATTCCTAATTAGGTATCCTCTTGTGCTAGAATCTTAATAGTAAACTTTCGTCTATTTACAAGATAATAATGCAATAGTGCCATTATTAAAGGACACAAAACCTAAAATGTTCCCGATCCTTAAATCATATGATCTTCTGTGATTGTTATCCCTCTAAGTTGATTAACGTAAAGAATATGTAGAGAATGATAAGTGCACAAATATCCCTCTAAGTTCAATTAATTATGTGATTGTTATCATAAGGAGTCATGTCGGTGCCCTAAGCCTTACAAAATTATTAAAAATATACTTTACAAGATTATTGCCACAAATATGCCCTCTAACCTTTGTTTTTCTCCATTCCTTTCTCAAATTAATTTTCTTATTTTGTAGTATCTTCAATGAGAAACTTATTCATATTAACAAAAGTTTACAAGCAAAATTTACAAACCAACTACATCACCCAATTTACAAGCAAAATTATTTATATTAATATAATTTTAAAAATTAACACAAAATTAAAAAAAATTACCTAGACTGATTAGAGGGAGGAGGGGGTTGAAGGCTGATTGGAGGGGGGTCTCCGGCAAGGCCGAGGAGGAGGGGAAGAGGAGGGGGCCGAGAAGGATGGGAAGGAGGAGGGGGCCGAGGAGGAGTAGTGAAGAGGAGGGAAGGAGGAGGGGGTCATTGTGGGGGGGGAGGGGGTGGGGTCGGGGGAGGAGGAATAGGGTCGCACGCGTGAGGGGCCGAGGAGGAGGGGGGTCGTCGGGGAAGGAGGAGGGGGCCAAGGAGGAGGAGGGTCGTCGGGTAAGGAGGAGTAAGGAGTTCGGGGGGTTTTGGGGGAAGTTTGGATTTTGGAAATTTTTGAGAATGAAAATGAAAGATTAGCTGCAACAATTTTATTCGTCGCCATCGACAGAAGTTTTCTGTCACTAAGCTGTCGGTAATAACTTAGCGACAGATTAGTGACGGAGGCCGCGACGTATATTAAAATTTTATTTTGCATAAACGATCGGTCGCTAAGATGTCGCTATTTAGTATCTATTTAGCGACGGATTAGCTTCCGTCGCTATTTATCAGTATTTTGGTAGTGGGCATTCACCTCTTTGCTGCACGGGGAATGAGCATTTTAGAGTTCCTCAGGGTGGGTATGAGTGAGGGTAATTGGTTCAAAAAAAATATTGGGGTTGGTTCTCTCCTATGTGGAGGATAATTTTTGAGTACGTAGAGTACTATTCGTGTGTCAGAGAAGTTCAGGGAGGTCGAGGTTTTGAGGGGTCTCACTACAAGAATAAGGGCTTTTCTTAACGGTGATTCCCCGTCAAGAAATGGGTATCTTGACGGTTGCAGATCCGTCGACTTGGCCGGAGTCAAGAAAAGATCCCTCCTTTTCTTGACGGTCCCTGAAATGGCTTTTCTTGACAGTTTTTTGCCGTCATTTTAAGTAATTTTCTTGACTGTTTTTAGCCGTCAAGATAGCAGTTTTTAGAAACCGTCAACATAGGAAAAAACTTTTCTTGACTCCGGCCTAGATGACGGCTATTAGCCGTCAAGAAAAGCCCTCTTGCAGCAGAATTGAGTTAATTGTTGACCTTTTATAACCGTCAAGAGAAACTAAATTTTGTATAGCAAAAATTCCATTTATAATTATATATTATGAATCGAACACATACATAATATCAATATTTCACAAGATATACATACATCACATAACTACAAAATCTAATTTTTATAATAAACTTATATTGTTCATGCACCACAAACTTCCAATACGTACAACACGTTCAACAAACATCTAACACTTGTCCAACCACAAACATATCCAACCAAAGTATGTAGTTTCCATACAACTTAAACATTCAAAACTGAAAATTATACAAATAAAACCAAAATATGTAGCAAACCCGGCCGAAGCACATCCCTCCCATATTCACAACACCTTTATTTTCCATATATAGTTCCTGAGAGAAGAAAAAAAAATTTAATCATTTATGTGCACTTGCTACTTACAATATTATGTTAGATGAATTATACCAAGCTGGAAGAGTTGCCGATGTCACGCCCTGCTCCCGTAGGAGCGATCGTCCTCACTAAGGCGTGATGCCGTACGAGCCTAGATTGTGCTCGTGCAAGGCAGTTCCATAACGGCCGATTTCAGCGGCGGGGACGGGGTCGTCGTACAGAAGTCTAAGAAACATTGAAACATGCAGTGGAAATTTAAAGGCAAAACACAAGTTATTCAAAATGAGCTCTTTATTGATATTGAACAATAATATTACAATGGGCGTAAGGCCATGATTACAAGTCTCTCAAGCTCGCTTTTCTCTCATTTACAAGTCACTCTGCTCTCTTTCATCTCTCGATTACAATGCTTGAGGCAGCGAAAACTTCGGAAGGCGATGTCCATACATTATGTCCTGTATAAGTCTTGAGTTGTCACGCGGCCGCATGCTATCACTCGCTAAGGAACTCCATGTCTCGACGCATCCAAGCAAGCTCCACGCCACGAGCTTCTACTGGTGCCTACACATGAAGACTGTGGGTGTAAGTACTCAACTATACTGGTAGAGTGAGCTCCTCGCCCACCCATACAAAACGGACACGTTCATTTACTTTGTGCAATACAAGTTCCTTTACGATTGCCTTTCTTTTTGCCTTAGGATCAGTTTTAAGACAACGATGCATGACCAAACCGATGTACAACGACATGGTCGTGCTACAATGCCAACGTGTATTGCGATCGAGGCAGTGCCTCATCTCTTACGTACTCGACGAACTTTAACTCGGGACAGCAGGGTTGTGCCATACTCTATTCGCAACTTAACATATTCGAGACAGTGCTTCATCGAGGAGCAACTTATGCGAACTCGGCCGTGCCAAGACTTTCACTTTAACTCAAGTGCCTCTAGACCAATTCTCGTGCCAACGACGTCAAGGGGACGACTCGTGCTGGTCGTACCGCTAGACTTGATTCTGCCTTAGGACCTTGCTTAGACTTGTTCGTTCATCAAGATTGAGGCCGTGTCGCACAACTTATCAAGACTTGTCCATGCTATCTCCTTGCGGTCTTCCTGTTTGACTCATAAACCAACTTAGACAAGACTGTCAAACCTAGTATCGATTTCATGAACATTCCGACGCCAATATCGTGCCTAGCACGGTGCATATGTTGCAGCCCAATCTTAGGCCCAGACATTAGTTATCGACTAGACCTGCATTCAAGTTCTAGACCCAATCCAAAGGCATACACGCAATTTTGCCGCTACTCTGTCGACCCATCTTCATGAGTGGTCACTAGCAATGTCATGCTATCTTGGATCTCGGCTCGGGATACCGGCCCTCCCTATGGGTTGCTAGCCCGGAGGTGCCAAATTCTCCCATCGGTTATACAAGCATCATACTTGAGCCTCACTCGTTTCTTCTCTTTCTTCTTTCCGGTCGACATGATCCCGTGCCCCACGATCACTCGAGAAGACCTAACCTTGTCGACAAGTTGTCCAATGACCATGCATACTCAACTCGATCTATCAATATCTCTTCCTTAACATGACCATGATTTCTTCTATCTGTCGAGACTCCCAAGTAGCGGGACCGATCTCGGTGACAACCAGTCGTATGGACTTCCTTTGTTCGTGGCATACTCTTTACTAAATCTACCATAGCTCGTGCCTTAGACAGGCCTGGTCTCTAGGCGACGCTATCGCTCAAGTCGTATACCTTATACGACGAGCCTTGCTCTCGAGGGACTACGCGACTTGACAACCGCAGATAGAGCAGGACAGTGCTAGAAATACTTAGGTCGACCGGCATAACTTTGCCTAACTTATTCGCACAACGACTTGACGAACAAAGGCTATGCCAAGCTTCGTATCGAGGGAATGTACCGTGCACGCGTTCGACTTGAACAACCAAGTTCTCGGGTGCCTAGACTTAAGCCAAAACCGTGCGAGACGACTTAACTCGCGGGACGTGCGAAGGCTATGCCAAGCCTTGGACGATGGGACCCGTGCATGCATTTTTAAGCATTCACGCGGGCGACGCCTATTACTTAGGCTAATTCGAGCGTTTGGGCAAAACGGGACCGTACATGCTTTATCAAGCATTCAAGCGGGACGCCTATGACTTAGGCTAATTCGAGTGTCGGGACAACTTAGCAACTTAGGCCAGTTTCCTTCTCCCAAGCCACGGACGAAGGATCGAGTGTCATTTTGAAAGCACGCTGAGCCGACTTCTAAGCAACCGTGGGACCATTTTCCATGTTCTAAGACATTCCGACCCGTCGAAATTATTTCCTTAGCTATGTGGATGCATCTCATTTATTATCAAGCCTAACTTGTGCAAGTTGAAAACAAGTGAGTTATTAAGTGAAGGCTAAGATGAGGCAAGTTCACCGAAACTACCCCACCTGAGCGAGGAGTCGCCTCGACCGAGCGAGCCTTCGAGCAGCCGTTACAAGGCTAAGTCCGAACGTCGTCGGCGTTTCTATTCCTCCGATTGACTTTTGCGGGACAGGACACTACAACATACACCACTCAGAACAAGTCTCGACCTCGAGACTTTCCTGAAGGCAAGCCATCCATTTCTATGGCCAAGACTTAATCGAGCCTAGACACGGAACTATAACAGTCATGTGAGGTACGCCATAATTTATCGTACACACTCCGCCTACATGTTTCTTTGATTCCGAGCCACTCTCGTACTAGTATCAATCCTTTCCTTAACGCAATTTCAAGATTTTCGATACTCTTCCATTCCTCAAGTCTTGCTTGAACTCAACGTATCACTTGGCTGGATCGTGCACGCATTCCAGGCGTCCCCAAAATACATGCATTCAGCCAAGCCGCATGATAAAGAATTCGTCATTCTCATTCGAGTCGCATCGTGCACATATTCTGGCATCCCTAAATATATGCATGTCAGCCAAAACTCGTGAGGGGTATTCCTATATTCGTGATTCACACTATCCATCCAGGCCAATCCTCAAGATCAATCTTTTCAATTCTATCTCTTGCAACAGGGGCGTCTCGCCTAATCGCTAGGCTATTTCTCAAGGCTAAGTCAATGTCATGATTGGAATCATAGTTCTCCAACAATAATGCCAACACTGACCCTAATCCTAGGGTCAAACCATAGTCAGTAGTACAGGATTTTCTACCCAAGCTCGCATCACTCAGATTTCTAAACATCGAGTACGATCACCTAATTCACATCAAAGCACTCATTGCGTATATTCGATTCTATTTCAAATCACCAACTCTAACTAATTCATTATGATCACGAGGTTCTAGCTCGACAATATGTTGCACCCCAATCTCACGCGAGTCCGATCATCAACGGTGGTTCATGAATCACCATGCAACGCTCCCGCGGAATAATCATTCTCATCGGGGCGTAACTCTTACTTGAGTCTAGACCAATTCATTCTCGATACGCGGATTGGAATACTCAATCCTTAAGTTCAATCATCAAGCACGCTGGGTTATTCTCGAGTGCACCTTCGTATCAAACCATAAGTCGAAACATACAAATTGCCACGCCACGCAATTCGATCACCCCCGCTGTATGAATCACCATACCAGCGCTCACGCAGTGATTGCCCTAATCGGTGACGCATGTGCAAGGCTGGAGTTGCGCTCACATAAGACAAGAACGTCAACGTTGTGGTTATCGGCGAAGCAAATCCATTCATTTTTTATCCAAGCCAAGATCTCAATTCGATAGTCTGACCGTCATTCGTTCGACTAGAAAATCCTTGAGCCATGCCTATCATTTCCTCGACACATTTTAATATCCGAGTATAGCATCCATCGGAACAATGACATTGGTACGATCGTCATTCGCCGAGTCAGAGTACCCCCGAGTTATCGTATATCGATCTTTGATACGCCTCAATACCATCGACGATATGCGTAACCTGACGATCTTCCTTTGCAACGAACTCTGAGTCGTGCATTGATGTTGTTGTCCGAGTTGGATATACCACAATTCCATTCGATCAAATCCAAAATCGTATGTGCGATCCTCTAAGTTTCCTCGATCAAGACATACATACATTTTTATCATTTCGAATCATTTTCTAAATCGCGCTGCCCATTCACAAGTTTTCCGAATGACATTTCGTTCGGGACATTCGAGTCACGATCAACTAAGCGTGACGCATTCTAAGGCTTTGCGCGATCGCATCGCCTCGCCGACATACTCGTTGTTACTCGTAATCCTCGATTTTTGCTCGAATGATTTCCAAGACAAACCATACACCACTCGATTCGAGCCATCCGATCTAGTCCAAATCACGTTTGCGCTATTCACTAAAACATGTTTCAGATTCGCTCGACGAATCCCTAGCGTAATCGCTCATGTCGCATCAACGTACTAAGTCTTTCGCACTATTCCTCAAAATCCAAATCCAGTCTTTCGTGTACGCCTAAGCGTTAGTTCGATAGCATTTATCAATATACACTCTAAGTGTATCTCCGTTCCTGACTAAGCGATACTTAATATTGCTCGCGACTCGTTTGTACCATAAAGTCGAGGTGCACGACGTGCGCACAACTTAGCCAAAAGGCCATGTGCATAGCTATCCCGTGTGGATAATATTCCAAGTTTGCACGCTCAATTGCTAGGGTCAACGTTGGACTAGTTAGGCACGTACGCGACTTGTTAACTTTAGCATGTGTTTTCTACCAAGTCAAGTTTGACACCGTTCGACACAAAGGCCAATCGATGCGTCCGACAATGGCCTACCGATGCGTTCGATTGAACACTTGTACGAGCTTTTGAAAATATTTAAACTTATTGTATGGACATGCCAAGGGACTTTTGAGAGAGAACACACTTCTTTTCCTAACGATGAGCTTTCCAAACTGAGATGATTCGACATGAAGTCCAAGGACGTAAAACCGTGCTCTGATACCATTATGTCATGCCCCGCTCCCGTAGGAGCGATAGTCCTCGCTAAGACGTGATGCCGCATGAGCCTAGATTGTGCTCGTGTAAGGTAGTTCCATAACGGCCGATTTCAGCGGCGGCGACGGGGTCGTCGCACAGAAGTCCAAGCAGAACTATAGAAATATGCAGTAAAATTTAAAAGAAAAACAAGTTATTCAAATGAGCTCTTTATTGATATTGAACAATAATATTACAATGGGCGCAAGGCCATGATTACATCTCTCAAGCTCGCTTTTCTCTTATTTACAAGTCACTCTGCTCTCTCATCTCTCGATTATAATGCTTGAGGCAGCAAAACTTCAGAAGGCGATGTCCATACATTATGTCCTGTACAAGTCTTGAGTTCACGCGGCCGCACGCTATCACTCGCCAAGGAACTCTGTGCCTCGACGCATCCAAGCGAGCTCCGCGCCACGAGCTTCTACCTGTGCCTGCACATGAAGACTGTGGGGTGTCATTACTCAACTGTACTGGTGGAGTGAGCTCCTCGCCCACCCATACAAAACCGACACGTTCATTTACTTTATGCAATACAAGTCCCTTTACGATTGTATTTATAGTCTTGCCTTAGGATCAGTTTTAAGACAACGACGCCTGACCAAACCGATGTGCAACGATATGGTCGTGCTACAATGCCAACGTGTATTGTGATCGAGGCAGTGCCTCATCGCTTACGTACTCGACCAACTTTAACTCGGGACGGCAGGATTGTGCCATACTCTATTCGCAACTTAACATATTCGAGATAGTGCTTCGCCGAGGAGGAACTTATGCGAACTCGGCCGTGCCAAGACTTTTACTTTAACTCAAGTGCCTCTAGACCAATTCTCGTGCCAATGACGTCAAGGGGGCGACTCATGATGGTCGCGCCGCTAGGCTTGATTGTGCCTTAGAACCTTGCTTAGACTTGTTCGTTCATCCAGATTGAGGTCTGCCTCACAACTTATCAAGACTTATCCATGCTACCGCCTTGAGGTCTTTCTGTTTGACTCATAAACCAACTTAGACAAGACCTGTCAAACCTAGTGTCGATTTCATGAACATCTCGACGCTAAGTATTGTGCCTAGCACGGTGCCTATGCTGCAGCCCAATCTTAGGCCCAGACATTGTGTTACCGACTAGACCTGCATTCAAGTTCTAGACCCAATCCAAAGGCATACACGCGTTTTGCCGCTACTCTGCCGACCCATCTACATGAGTGGTCACTGCAATGTCAAGCTATCTTGGATCTCGACTCGGGGATATCGGCCCGTCCCTACACGGGTAGCTAGCCCGGAGGCGCCAAATTCTCCCATGCGGTTATCCAGTCCTACTTGAGCCTCACTCGCTTCTCCCAGGCCGACATGATCCCGGTGCCCCGGCGATCACTCGAGAAGACCTAACCTTGTCAAAAAGTTATCCAATGACCATGCATACTCAACTCGATCTATCAAATCCTTCCTTATCATGACCATGCTTTCCTTCTATCTGTCGAGACTCCCAAGTAGCGGGACCGATCTCGGCGACAACCAGTCTTATAGACTTCCTTTGTTCGTGGCATACTCTTTACTAAATCCACCATGGCTCGTGCCTTTGACAATCCTGGTTCTCTAGGAGACGCTATCGCTCAAGTCATATACGTTATACGACGAGCCTTGCTCTCGAGGGACTACGCGACTTGACAACCGCAGATAAAGCGGGACAGTGCTAGAAATGACTTAGGTCGACCGGCATAACTTTGCCTAACTTATTCGCACAATGACTTGACGAGCAAAGGCTACGCCAAGCTTCATCGAGGGAACATGTCGTGCACACGTTCGACTTGAACAACCAAGTTCTCGGGTGCCTAGACTTAAGACAAAAGCCGTACGAGATGACTTAACTCGCGGGACGTACGAAGGATATGCCAATTCTTGGACGATGGGACCGTGCATGCATTTTCAAGCATTCATGCGGGCGACGCCTATGACTTAGCCAATCGAGCGTTGGGGCAAAACGACGGAACCGTGCATGCTTTATCAAGCATTCAAGCGGGCGACGCCTATGACTTAGCTAATTCGAGTGTCGGGGCAACTTAGCAACTTAGGCCAGTTTTCTTCTCCTAAGCCACGGGACGAAGGATCGAATGTCATTTTGAAAGCACGCTGAGCCGACTTCTAAGCAGACCGTGGGAACATTTTCCATGTTCTAAGACATTCTGACCCGTCGAGATTATTCCTTTAGCTATGTGGATGCGTCTCTTTTATTATCAAGCCTAACTTGTGCAAGTTGAAAATAAGCGAGTTATTAAGTGAAGGCTAAGATTAGACAAGTTCACCGAAACTACCCCACCTGAGCGAGGAGTCGTCTCGACCGAGCGAGCCTTCGAGCAGCCGTTACAAGGCTAAGTCCGAACGCCGTCGGCATTTCGATTCCTCCGATTGATTTTTGCGGGACGGGGCACTACAGCTGACGCAAGAGAAATATAAGATAAATGATTGCTTATGGAACTTCCCTAGAACTCCACACCTATCATATAATATGACATGGACTTTGTAAAATCACCACACTAATGAGGCCATGAATCTGTTCGACACCATATCGTGTCAAAAGAAAAAAATGGAAGCTAGGACCTTCAATATTTTAATTGAAGGAATGTTTCAAGATGGTAAAGTTAATGCAGCAAAGGATTTCATTAACACACCAATAGATATGTAGGACAAGAAAAAAGTTAATGCATCAAAGGAGTCCATATACCCCTTCACACTGTTGCCCCCATTCAATGTTAATGCAACAAATTCTTCATATGGCACGGCATCTCAAACCAGTCCTAAACAAGCCTAACACATGCATACTCAACTCTAACACCTACACACTTGCACTCTCAACCTACAAATATGTGTACCACTCACATACAAATTGGTATCCGGGATATGCAAAATGCACAAATAGGACACTAATTCCTAGGTAGGATACCAAGCACCAATTGATAAACAAATCCTATACATGATATCCACACAATAATATGATACCAAGCTATAAGATATCAATATCAATCCTTTATACACAAATCTCTACACCAACACATCTCATAGAAACACATAGCTCACCTCATGGTACTCCCAAGTACCAAACATAAAATAGAATACCCATAAATGGTTCATACTCACAAAATGTTCTTAGTCTAGCGTAAGGAATGTATAACGATAACACAACAGAAATGTTCTCTCTTGCACAAGGAATGTATAACTTCAAATAGTAATTTATTACCTTGAAGGGCTCTCATATGGGATAGTAATGTAAAAGGACCGGCTCCACTTTTATCTTTTAAAGCTGTGATAACAGGTTGCCCATAAATGCTCCAATAAACTTTCAAGCATGTGATCTGCATTTCGGACAAGTGAAAAAATTCAAATTATCTGACATATTCATAAAAGGACCAAAAGCAAAATCCAGAAAACCAATCTCAGACTCTTATCCTGTACAAGGATATAAAACTTTACCTAAAACATTTGCCACCCACCTGTAGTAATTTTTGGTTTTTGCCACCCACTTGGGCATATAAAACCATCAGGAGGGCGCTCTCTCCGTTACTGGCATATGTTCACATCTGCAACAATGAAACTAGGGCAAAAAATCATTTCAGTTAACAAAATTGGGATCAATATTCATTCTATATAGGATCGTTTCTAAAATAGCACAACGTAAAAAAGTTTCGAGTAAGATCTCATTTCTGGTGCTCCATTAGTTTAGTAAGTGAAATAATGCATTCTATATAGGATCATTCCTGGAGGGAAGTCTAGGTACAGAAATCTAGTTACAGTTTTTTGGACCATTCGTCGAACCCATATTGAAAGATAAAGCCAACGGCCACAACCATTTGCTTACTTATAATCCTCACAAGTACACGCATGTAAATTAAAAATTATAAATTGATGCAGTAGAAAGTCTAGATTGACCTGATAGGTATTGAGTTTTAATAGCTTGACAAGAGAACATACAAAATATATGATTTATTGAACATATATCCCATAATTCTTAGTGACAACTGTACTTAATTTACTATACTCCTAGTTTGTTGGCAAAAGATTTTAAAAAAGAGAGCTGCATCTCTTCTGATGGACCATAACTGTGCGAAATATCAGCTGGTCATCTATTTTTATGAAATTATAGTCCCCATTGCCTTCATGAATCGGGGTACAAGGCAATAGTTAAAGAAGTGATACTAGTGTGCTGATGGACCATAACAAAGTATGGAACATATGAAAAGAAATGATGATGAATTCATAGTCACTATTTTTTATACAATTGTATTTTGTTATATTAAATTATATATCATACATTTCATTTTTGAGTAATAAAATTACAAGTTCTAAGAAAAATTATAATCTTTCCAAGCTAGAAAATAACTAAATGCAGCTCCCCCAAAACTCCACAAAACTTAAAAATATATTATCCCCAATCCGCAAATACATAATTCCACTTAAAATGATAAAAAAAACCCACTTTACGTACAAAACCACAAAATGATAAACATCAAATTGCCATTAGTCAACTTTTTTTATAGATAATAATGTAATTTACATTTTCCACTTATTAGCTAACGAACGAACGAACCACAATGAAAGAAATCAGTGATTACCAATTCTCAAACGGCGATTCTGGCACCGCCGGTGCCGGACTCGCCGGCACCGTCTCAGGTGACGAACTGGCTCTAGGTGATGATGGACCGGTACATCTGCACCAGCACCTTCTCGTCGTACTCCTTCATCTGGGCCGGGCGCCCCAACCCGCTAACTTTTGGGCCTTCGTACCCGAACCTACCGCCGGAGCCGGCGACCACTAGCATCATCCGCATGTACGCATCACGGATCGCGGTGAGCACCCGCCTCGGCGTCAGCCTCCGAATCCGGAAGAGGAGCCGGAGTCGCGACGAGATCTTGATCCGCCAGAACCTCCTCCTCCCCCCTCCGTCGGCGGCTCCGCCTCCGCCTAGGTCGACCCTGCTCCGCCGCGTTCGGCGGCGACGGGCGGACTCTCCGTCCAGCCGCTGGTTCTAGGTATTCGGGGAAGTGCTCGCCAGAGTCGGACGACCTCTTCCGCACGGTAGCCGCCACCATCGACAGAGTCCTCGAGGAAAGACTTTGATCTAGGGTTAGGGTTTGGGGATAACATCGGATGGATTTGGGGATTAGGGTTATATGAGAGAGAGAGGAGGAGAGAAAGAAGAGGAGGAGAGGATGAAGAAGGCTTTTCTTCTCCATCTACTGCGAATGAGAGAAGGAAGAGAGGAAGGGAAACAGAGAGAGAGAGGGGAAGGGAGCAGAGAGTTATTGAGTAGGGAGAGTTTACGAGAGATCGGGAAAAAGTTGTTGTGCTCTCCAATAAAAAAAGAATATAACCGTCAATAGATGTAAAAATTTGAAATAATTACAATAATGGCAGCAAAAAAATAGCGGCAATTTTTTCGTACATGCATTACTTGACGGTTATCAACAAAACGTCAATATAAAGATGCCCTTTCTTGACGGATCCCTCGAAACCGTCAACATACATGCTATAAATGAGCTAAAGTAACAAAAAAGGCCATCTCTTGACGTAAGCCTAAAACCGTCAAGATAAACCCTATTGTTGACGGTTTTCGACGACCGTCAACTGATAAACCGTCAAGAATCGTCATTTTTTTGTAGTATCTTGGTTAAGAGGAGTCACTATCGACCATTTGTGGTGTAAGGGGGGGCTCTCTAGCCTAGTGGTATTAGAGCGGACATCCGGAGGGGCCGGCAAGGTTCGAGCCCCCCAATTGTGTGTGTGTGATTTCAAAAAAAAAAAAAACTGAGAAACATTAACCAGTGAACCCCATAAAAGATATAATGTGCGACAAAATAAACCAATACGTCATCCAAGACAGGTCACCTGATTGTATGTGGTGTCTTAGTCACCTGGACAAATTCCAATCTCTAAATAATATAAGATTCCTTACAATTATATGATGAACCTTTTACCTCCAAGGTTTAACCCCTCATAAATCTCAAGAAGAATATATAAGATGACACGATGAGATAACTCGCCAATTCTGTAACGATCTTCCTGAATAGAGCAAACGGTTCTTCCCTAACAAATCTTCTTCTCCTACTATCTTGAAGAGCGAGCCTACAAACAATTCACAGACTTTTCCATAGATATGGTAAATTGTCTTCTTGAATCTCCTCAATGAGCACTATTCAAGAATAACCCCTTAACCTCCTTTAATAAGACCAATTAAGAAAAATCTAATTTTGGATAGAAACCCCCAAAATTATTCCGAGCCTAAATTTTGGTCACCCAAATCCAATCCGACGTCCCAAACTCACGCTGAATAATTAAAACCAAATCTAAAGCTGCTGGACGATTTTTGTAGTCTAAAGCATACCGACGGTATATTGCTGATATATAATTGCTGTGATGATGCCATTGCTTTTGTTCTGTTTCGAGCTCGGACGTAGCCACCAAAACTCCCTTAGCTTTCCACTGCAACTCGATTGATACTTTAGACTATCATCCTAATCTTGAATCGAGACTAGATCATCAACATGTTATTCTTGAGCTAATTTTAAGATGGACAATGGTGTGACAACTAACAAAAAAAGGATCAACTTTTCAAGAAGAGAAAGAAGGTGATCGGAGAGTACGACGTTGATTCGAGTGAGATTTGAGGAGTTCCACATCAGTCTGTCTTCGTAGTCTCATTCAAGGAGTTGTTGTAGTTGAAAAAATTTCTGAAGGAGTTGGAACTGAAACATGAATAATATATTTTTATGATGAACGTTAGAGTGCTATCACCATGGTAATTAAAAGTCCAACGTTTTATATAGGTTCAAGGATATTATGACTTGGTATTATTGGATATGAGATGCATTCAAGGAAAACACTACAACAAAAAGGCCTATTAATAACGCTCGATAAGACGTATTGAAGAGAACGTAAAATGTTATATTTTTATCCCTTAGTGTTCACCATTTTATGCTCATTTTATGACTAAAGGTACTGATTATATTTTTATTTTGCTTTAGGATGCAATTGGAGACACTATGTGCAAAATGGAGCTAAAATGCAATTCTGGACAGTTTTGACACATTTCACCAAAATGGGCATAACTTTCTCATCCGAAAAGCAATGGAGGTGATTCAAAAAGATTTGACTAAGCTAGAACAGGGCTACAACGTTTATTTTGTGTGTTTTTCTCAAATCAAGCTGCATCATGGACAAATTAGACTTGAAGTTGGGTCAAAGATGCTGTGAACAAAAATATGAACCAAAATAACCATTTTCCTACTTGTTCTATGACTTATTCTATTTGGTTTGAGAAGTTGTAACTTTTAGAGGATATGTGGAGAGATATTGTGGGCTTGACAGAACTAATTTATGGTATATAAAAGAGGGTAGAAATCATGAAAGAAAGACACAACACAACTCTTCTTCTTCTTCTTCAACTTCTTTTGAAGTTTTGATGAACATGTGCGGCTAGAAGTCTTGTTGGTCGAAGTGTATGGAAGCCTTGGAATCAGTAAACTTGTGAGATCTAAATTGTTTTATATATTTGAGTTATACTTTGAATATTGAATGTTTTTCTATGCCAACTTTCATGATTGTTTTGTTTAATTACTAGGAGGCCTACTAGTTTATTATTCATTTCGATCTACCGATAAATTAGATATCAAATCCGTAATAGTTTGATGTTTCTAATTTGTGAAGCAACCAAGCTTTAATAAACTGCTTTGTTTTATTAGATCTTAGGAGAAAAACGTTTGACAAAATTAAATGCAACCGCTTGTGCTTGTATTGTTTTGCTTTATCGATCTCTTTGTTCTTTAAGAAATTGCTAGATTAAATCTATAGCGCTTGTCTTAGATTATTTAGTAAGTAAAGTTAATTAGGTCGCTTGTATCTGATTAACTAAGCCTAAGAGAGATAGGAAGATACTTCCAACGGTAAATGTTCAAAGTATGATTTAATTTATGCTTGCATCAATGATCAATTTTATGATTTCCAATGGTGAATGTTCACTGAGACCAATATTTGTTCCTTTGATTGACTTTAATTGTTTTTAATTTTTCTTAAATTATCTATATCATATTCAAGACTCTCCCCCCTCCTTGTTCACATAACACAAATCTAAACTAATTACTCTACGTGAGATCGATCTTACTCTCACTTCTACAAATCATTTTAAGAGTAAAGGTTTTATTTTTGGGTGCATACGACACCACACCAAATTTTGGCGCCGTTGTCGAAGAGAAATCTTAGTTAATTTTGTGTTTTTTGTGATCTTTATTTTTTTATAATTAATTATATTTTCATTCATTTACAAAAAAGAAAAAAAATCATTAGTTATCATTCTTATTTTTTTTGAATTGCTTTTCATATTGTTCTTTATTGTTTATGGTTGTGACTCGATCTTCTAATCAAGGTGATTTTCAGACCGATCCAGAAATAGAAAGAACTTTGCGCAGGTTAAGAAAGGAAACTCAAAGAGAATCTAACGAGAACAACATCGCTCCGAATTTCGTATTCTCTTGCAATTCTAATCCTGAAGAAGGAGTCATGGCTACAAATAAACTTTGAAAGAACTCGCTGCCCCAGATTTGAATCAACACCCTTTATGCATAACGTTTCCTACTTTAGATGCTACTACTACTTTTGAATTAAAATATGGACTTATACATTTATTGCCAACTTTTCATGGTCTTGCAGGTGACCCTCACAAGCATCTAAAGGAGTTTCATGTGGTTTGCACAAGTATGAAGCCAACGGGGGTGACTGAAGAGTAAATTAAATTAAGAGCCTTTCCATTTTCTTTAAAGATTCGGCTAAGGATTGGCTCTACTACCTACCATTCGAAAGTATTGTCACATGGAATGAGATGAAAAGATTGTTCCTAGAAAAGTACTTTCCAGCTTCAAGGGCGGCCAATATCCGAAAAAAATTGTGGGATAAGGCAACACAATACAGAATCTCTCCACGAATAGTAGGAACGTTTCAAAAAATTATGTGCAAGCTGTCCCCATCATCAAATTAGTGAGCAACTACTTATTCAATACTTCTACGAAGGCCTTCTATCAAATGATAGAAGCATGATAGATGCTGCTAGTAGAGGAGCTTTGGTAGATAAAACTCCTGAGGCTGCAAGAAATTTAATTGCAAATATGGCGGCCAATTCTCAACAATTTGGCACTAGGCTAGATCTTCCATCTAAACACGCCAACGGGGTAAATATTTCTTCCCTAGAACAACAAATTGCCAGTTTAACTTCTCTTGTTCGTCAAATGGCTGTAGGTAACATACAAACGACGAAGGCTTGTGAGATATGTTCAATAACGGGGCATCCAACTGACATGTGCCCAACTCTTCAAGAGGAGGCCAATGAGCAAGTGAACATGGTAGGTAGTTTTCATGGACAAACACAAAGGAAGTATGATCCATACTCAAACACATACAATCCAGGATGGAGAGATCATCCCAATTTCAACTATGGGAATCCACAATCAAATCATCCCGTTAATCAAAATCGGCCGAGTTACCAACAGTATAAGCAACCATATCCCCATGAAAAACAATCGAGCCAAACTTCTAACTCTGGTATGTCTTTAGAAGATATTGTTAAGTCTCTTGCCACTAATAATTTACAATTTCAACATGAGACAAGGGCCAGTATTCAGGAGACAAGGGCCAGTATTCAAAGCTTGAACAATCAAATGAGCCAAATGGCTACAATAATTAATAAGCTGGAGGCACAAAGTTCAGGGAAGCTACCATCTCAAACGATAATAAATTCGAAAGAAAATGCAAGTGCAATCGTTTTGAGAAGTGGTAAAGAGGTTGACATTCAAGTAAAAGAAGCACCTACATCGTCAAAATAAGGGAAGAGAAAACAACTGTTGCAGACACGAACTTCCCCAATGATGATGAGGTACCCAATTGTAAGTTTCCACCTCTTTCTGATTATAAACCAATACCTCCTTTTCCTCAAGCTTTAGCAGAATCTAGAAAAATTGAATAAAATATGAGTTATATGAGACTTTTCGTAAATGTGAGGTAAATATTCCACTTTTAGATGCTATCAAACAAGTACCTCGTTATGCTAAATTTTTAAAAGAATTGTGTACAATAAAAGGAAACAAAAACTTAAAGGATATGAAAAAGTGAAAGTAGGGGAGAGTGTTTCTGCAGTAATTCAAAGAAAACTCCCTACGAAATGCAAAGACCCAGGAATGTTTACTATCCCTTGTAAGATAGGTAACAATAAATATGAGAAAGCCATGTTAGATTTAGAAGCTTCTATCAACGTCATGCCATATTCTATATATGAATCTCTAAATCTTGGACCTCTGAATAAAACTGGTGTTGTAATTCAATTGGCTGATAGATCTAATGCCTATCCCAAGGGATTAATTGAGGATGTTCTTGTACAAATTGATAATTTGGTTTTTCCTGCTGATTTTTATGTGCTTGATATGGAAAATGGTGACCAAACTGCTCCTATTTTGTTAGGAAGACCATTTTTAAAGACATCCAAGACTAAGATAGATGTGCATAGTGGCATACTTACTTTGGAATTTGATGGTGAAATTATTAAATTTAATATTTATGATGCCATGAAATATTCTGATGATGATAATACTGTTTATTCTATTGATGTGGTTGATTCTTTAGCACAGGATATTTTTGAACTTGATGGCAAAGATGAATTAGAAGTTGTCATTAGTGAGCATCTCGAAAAAGAGCATAAGGGGTTAGCTCTGAGTACTAATTTGCAGGAAACTGTTGCAGCATTAAATGATTGTCCAAAAATACAACCGTCAGGTAACTTTCCTTCTATTTCCTTATCAATTTCTAACAAGAGACCTTCACCCTCTATTTTGCAGGCCCCTATTCCAGACTTGAAGCCTCTTTCTAGTCACCTCAAGTATGTTTTTCTTGGAGATGGAGGAACGTTACTAATGATCATCTCTAATAAACTTAGTACAACACAAGAAAAGCTTGTACATGTCCTTAATGAGCACAAGACGGCTATCGGTTGGACAATTGCTGATTTAAAAGAAATTAGTCCATCTACATGCATGCATCGCATCTTACTTGAGGAAGCAAAACCATCCCGACAATCGCAAAGAAGATTAAACCTACCCATGATGGAGGTAGTAAAAAAGGAGATCCTAAAACTTTTTGAAGTTGGAGTGATCTATCCTATTTCAGATAGCCAGTGGGTTAGTCCGGTGCAAGTGGTACCTAAAAAGACCGGAATAACTGTCGTAAAGAATCAAAATGATGAGCTAGTTCCTACTCGTGTCCAGAATGGGTGGCGGTTTGTATAGATTATAGAAAATTAAATGCTGAAACTCGCAAGGACCCCTTTCCATTACCTTTTATTGATCAAATGCTTGAAAGGTTAGCTGGTCATACTTACTATTGTTTTCTTGATGGTTATTTAGGTTATTTTTAAATTCTAGTTGCTCCGGAAGATCAAGAAAAGACATCTTTTACATGTCCGTTTGGAACTTTTGCATATCGTCGCATGCCATTTTGTCTTTGCAATGCCTCGGCCACTTTCCAAAGGTGTATGGTTAGCATTTTTTCAGAATATGTTGAGCATATTAGAAGTATTTATGGATGATTTCACAGTTTATGGAGACTCTTTTGATAAATGCTTGCATAACCTTACACTTATTCTCCAAAGATGTGTAGAAACTAATCTTGTGTTAAACTCAGAAAAATGTCATTTTATGGTTGAACAAGGTATAGTTTTGGGTCATATTGTTTCATCTAAGGGAATTGAGGTAGATAAAGCCAAAATTGATATTATTCAATCTTTACCTTATCCTACTAGTGTGCGGGAAGTTCGTTCTTTTCTTGGACATGCAAGTTTTTATCGAAGATTCATCAAAGATTTCTCCAAAATAGCTTTACCCTTATGCAAGTTGCTACAAAAGGATGTGGCATTTGAATTTGATGAGGCGTGTAAAAAGGCATTTGATACACTAAAGAACTTAACTTCTGCCCCTTATCCAGCTCCCTGACTGGAACGTACCTTTTGAGATAATGTGTGATGCAAGTGATTATGCAGTCGGCGCTGTATTGGGTCAAAGGACGGGAAGAGCATCTCACACAATTTATTATGCTTCAAGAACATTGAATGATGCTCAGAAATTACTCTACTACTGAAAAAGAACTTTTAACTGTTGTTTTTGCTTTAGAAAAATTTAGATCTTATTTGCTTGGTACTAAAATTGTCTATTCTGATCATGCAGTTCTTCGTTATTTGATGACGAAGAAAGAGGCAAAACCAAGGTTAATCCGATGGATACTTCTCTTGAGTGAATTTGATTTGGAGATCAAAGATAAAAGAGGAAAAGAAAATCATGTTGCAGATCATTTAAGTCGTTTAGTTCATGTGGAGGATGAACTTCGTCTGCAAAAAATGTTCTCCATGAGCAATTGTTTGCTGCAATTGCGACATTACCCTGGTATGCAAATATTGTAAATTATTTGGTTACTAATATGTTTCCTCATGGTTTGTCAAAGGCTCAAAGAGATAAGCTTAAAAGTGATGCCAAATACTGTGTGGGATGACCCATACCTGTGGAAGCATTGTGCAGATCAAATAATAAGAAGTGCGTACATGAAAATGAAATTATTTAAATTCTCACCTTTTGTCATTCTTATGCATGTGGAGGACATTTTGGAGCTAAGAGGACGACAAGAAAAGTATTAGAATGTGGTTTCTATTGGCCGTCTTTATTTCGTGATTCATATTCTTTCTGTAAAATATGCAATAATTGCCAAAAGACAGGTAATATATCTCAAAGGAATGAAATGCCACAACATCCTATATTATTTTGAAATTTTTTATGTTTGGGGCATCGATTTTATGGGACCGTTTCTTGTATCTTTTGGTTATGTTTATATTTTGCTTGTTGTTGATTATGTATCAAAGTGGGTAGAAGCTAAAGCTACCAGGACTAATGATTCTAAAGTTGTTTCAGATTTTATCAAGTCTAACATATTCTTCAGGTTTGGGATTCCGAGAGCCTTAATAAGTGATCGAGGTACTCACTTTTGCAATCGAACCGTCGAGTCTTTGCTGAAAAAGTACCATGTGACCCACAAGGTGTCAACTGCCTACCATCCACAAACGAGTGGGCAAGCGGAGGTATCAAATAGAGAGATCAAGTCCATTATTGAGAAGATGGTCAATACGAGTAAAAAGATTGGAGTTTGCGCTTGTATGATGCTTTGTGGGCGTATAGAACTGCTTATAAGACACCTATCGGTATGTCACCATACCGGTTGGTGTTTGGGAAACCGTGCCATTTTTCTGTTGAGTTACAATACAAGGCTTATTGGGCTATCAAGAGTCTCAATATGAAGGCATATGAAAATGGAGAACATAGGAAGTTACAACTACAAGAGCTGGAGGAAATTCGCAATGACGCCTATGAGAATGCTCGAATTTACAAAGAGAAAACGAAAGCTTTTCATGACAAGATGATCTCTAGGAAGGAGTTTCAAGTTGGTCAAAAAGTCCTATACCAGTCACGACTTCGTCTGTTTTCGGGTAAATTACGTTCTCGTTGGATTCGACCTTTTGTTGTTACTAATGTTTTTAATCATGGTGCAGTTGAAATTAAAAGTTTAGCAACATCTAAAGTGTTCAAGGTAAATGGTCAAAGGCTCAAGCTTTTCTTTGAAGGTTTCAAAGTAGAATGTGGATGAATTGAACCTTGAGGATCCAACTGATACCATTTGAAGGACGGCACGTCCACGACTATAAACATAGGCAACCCAAGGGGAGTTTGTTCTTATTCTTGCAATTTTTTTTGTTTATTTTTGTCTTTTCTTTGCATTTAGCCTTACATTGGGACAATGTCAGTTTAAATGTGGGGGAGGGGATTTAAATTATTTTAAGCAGTTTCAATTTTTTTTATTTCCAAAAAAAGAGTTTTTTTTTATGTTTTTGTGGTTTTCAATAAAGTTTTATTTTATTTTCAAAAAAAAAGTTTTGTTGTTCAATAATTTTTGGTTGTGTATGTCAAGAGGAAGATTTAACTAAGTTTTAAAAAAATTCATAACATGATTGAATAAATCCTTTTCAACTTAGAATTAATTAGTATAGTTATTTTCCTTGAGGATGGTTGTGACTAAATTTGGTAGACAAAAGCCGGTGAGATTTTGAGCCTTTAGACTGACATCAGTCTTACTATTTTTTTTTGATGAGTTATTCTTCCATGGACTTGTTTCTCTAGAACTTGCTTAGATTCTCTTCGAGGTCACATCAACACATGCATACATGAATATGATTAATGCCATCTTTGTTATACGCTACAAAGCCAAATAGCTACCCTAAAATTATTTTTCCTTTGGTTGAACCCCTTTGAGCCTTATTGCTTCTATTTTTGTGAACCCATATTACAAGCTTTAACCTGGAAAAAAATCCTTACCCAGGCCAGAAAATAGTGGAGCATTATGATATGTATGGGTGTATAAAAATAAGTTGGGGGTATCTGAATTTTTAATTTGGCTACATATTTTTATTCTCAAATTCTTGAGTTCCATCATGAAAAAAAATGAAAAAAAAGCGAAAAAAAGATGAAAATGAAAAAAAAATGAAAAAAGATGATAAGAAAAAGAAAGAAAAAAAAAAAGTAATGAAAAAAAAGTGATGCAGGAATTTACTTTTGATATTCATTTTCATAATTCTTCCTCCAATTCCAATAAAGGGGTATGTTGAATGCTTTAAGGTCAATTTGAAGAAGCTAAATGGGGTGATTGGTTTTATATATTTTATATATGCGAGCTTGAGTTAAATCATTTTTTGCTCCACTAGTTTTGATGGCTTTTGAGCTACACTCCCAAATATATCCTACCTTAATCCTAAGCCCCGCTACAACCCATAAAAAGTCCTTATGATTTGTGTTATACATGTGATCCAAGTGGTGGAAAATGAGAAGATATGCAAGCTTATGGTAGATCATTTCTATTGGAATGAATTTGAGCGAAACACATACCCTTCAAATATACGAGAGTTGAGTATTTATTCCCGTGAGGGTCTCCAATTTAGTTTACTCTATCTTCAAATAAAATTACTTACTAAGTAATTAGAAGTTGTTTAAGAATATATTTTCATGATATGTTATGGGTTTTAAAGAGCTTGGTTATTCTTTATTTATGGCATTACAACCTTGATTTTCGTTTTAAAAAAATAAATAAATAAGAGTTTTGTCCGAGGACGAACAAAAGTTAAGTGTGGGGGTATTGATGAGAACGTAAAATGTTATATTTTTATCCCTTAGTGTTCACCATTTTTATGCTCATTTTATGACTAAAGGTACTGATTATATTTATATTTTGCTTTAGGATGCAATTGGAGACAGTATGTGCAAAATGGAGCTAAATATAATTCTGGAGTTTTGACACTTTTCACCAAAATGGGCATAACTTTCTCATTCGAAAAGCAATGGAGGTGATTCAAAAAGATTTGGAAAGCTAGACACATGGCTACAACTTTTATATTTTGTGTTTTGCGCAAATCAAGCTACATCATGGACGAAATCAGACTTGAAGTTGGGTCAAAGATGCTGTGAACAAAATAGGAACCAAAATAACCATTTTTCTACTTGTTCTATGACTTATTCTATTTGGTTTGAGAAGTTGTAACTTTTAGAGGATATGTGGGGAGATATTGTGAGCTTGACACAACTAATTTATGGTGTATAAAAGGGGGTAGAAATCATGAGAAGAAAGACACAACACAACTCTTCTCCTTCTTCTCCAACTTTTCTTTTGAAGTTTTGATGAACATGTGCGGCTAGAAGTCTTGTTGGTCGAAGTGTACGGAAGCCTTGGAATCAGTAAACTTGTGAGATCTAAATTGCTTTATATATTTGAATTATATTTGAATATTGAATGTTTTTCTATGCCAACTTTCATGATTGTTTTGTTTAATTACTAGGAGGCCTACTAGTTTATTATTCATTTGATCTACCGCTAAATTAGATATCAAATCCGTAATAGTTTGATGTTTCTAATTTGTGAAGCAACCAAACTTTAATAAACTGCTTTGTTTTTTAGATCTTAGGAGAAAACGTTTGACAAAATTAAATGCAACCGCTCGTACTTGTATTGTTTTGCTTTATCGACCTCTTTGTTCTTTAAGAAATTGCTAGATTAAATCTATAGTGCTTGCTTAGATTATTTAGTAAGTAAAGTTAATTATGTCGCTTGTATCTGATTAACTAAGCCTAAGAGAGATAGGAAGATACTTCCAACGGTAAATGTTCAAAGTATGATTTAATTTATGCTTGCATCAATGATCAATTTTACGATTTCCAATGGTGAATGTTTACTGAGACCAATATTTGTTCCTTTGATCGACTTTAATTGTTTTTAGTTCTTCTTAAATTATCTATTATCATATTCAAGACTCTCCCCCCTCCTTGTTCACATAACACAAATCTAAACTAATTACTCTCCGTGGGATCGATCCTTACTCTCACTTCTACAAATCATTTTAAGAGTAAAGGTTTTATTTTTAGGTGTACGACAGCACACCATGTATTGATGACGCCTGATATCTAAGCGTTATCAAAGTTCGAAATACCTTTTTTCTATGACGGTTTGGGCTAATTCTGGGCTTTTTATAACGTTTATAAAATAAAGCGTTATTAATATTTTAGAGCGGTGGCAAACTTGTAATATTTTGCAAACTTATTAATATCACTACACCAAAATAGGCATTTTGTAACACTATTTTTTTTAATGCGTAACAGTTATTACCGTTACAAGTTGTAACATTAATTATCATGACAATAATTTAATAACCGTTACTAAAATACTTATTTTATATTTTATATTTAGTTTATTTTTGGTAACAGTAATAACTGTTATTAAAAATATTATCTCTTCCATTGCATATTATCCCTCTTTAATTTTTTTCCTAAAAAGTGTTATTCCCTCCAAAGCAAGAGTGTTATCAAAATATTTCCCTCCCTCCAAATTTTTTTTTTTACCAAACTATTTCCCTCCAGACTAAATTATCATCGTATATTATAAGGGAAATCACATATCACAGTTTTATTTCCCTCCAGACTAAATTCTTAGTCATCGATCGGGAGCTCTCCCTCGATCCCTCGCTCCCTCCGGCCCTCTCCCTCGCTCCCTCCCTCCGGCCCTCTCTCTCGCTTCCTCCCTCCCTCCCTCCCTCCGGCCCTGGACGTACGGTTGCTCTCACGCGCTCTCTTCCTCCTGGGACGTCTGAGTAAAGTGGCAGCCACAACTATTATCCTTCGACGATGCCCCAAAGCACCACAAGGGCACCGACGAAGTTAGTAATTAATCTCTCTTTTTGTCTCTCTCTCTTATTCTTGGGTCTGATGGTTAATCTTTGTTACGTCCCCTAATTCATCTACAGGAAGAACTAATCTTTGATTTGAGGACTTCAAAGAGAAAGAAGGGATAAAGAAGAAGATGTGGGTTCCTAATTATTTCGTTAGGGTTTGCAATTTCATCAGGGTTTATGGTTTCTAATTGGGTTTGCAATTTCATTAGGGTTTAGGGTTTCGAATTGATATTTCCTTTATGATTTTTTTTCACAGATTTTCTTACAACATCTATCATCTCCCCAAGAAGGAACTGCAAAAAAATTGACACTTGGCACCAAGGTGATGATCAAATTTTTAATTATTTTATGTGTTTAATATTTTACTTTTTTACATCTATTTTATGGCTATGCTCATATTGTAGGTTGTCATAGTGATCTCATGGCTGATGCTTTGTTATTTAGATTTTGCTTATGCTTTGATTTCTTAATAGTTTCCCTACAGTTTTTGATTATTTGCTTTGATTCTTATTAGGGCATGATTTTTTGGTTGATTAAATTAGGAACTCACATCTTCTGGATTAAATTAGGAAATACCTTTAAAATGTCTTGTTGTTCAATCGAGACAAATAAGGTAATGTCCTTTGATTTCATGACGATAAAATTGGTACGTGTCACACACGATTGCATCAACTTGATTACACATAAAGCTTCCTTTCTGATCACTTGCATTATAGTATATGTACAAAGATGTCCGAAACCTATTATGTAGAACATCTAATTATAACACAGTTGATAAATGAGTTGAAGCTGGTGAACAAAAGAAGCTTAATGAAAACTCTTTTGCGGTTTCCATTTATCAATAAATCCTTGATTAAGAACTAACACTCCAGCTATAGCTGTGTTTATGATGCTATGTTTAGCTTGACACAATGTTGGCCTACTACTGAAGGACTTAAGATCAGCTGCATGTCCAGGCCCATTGACCTCTCTGAATGCCATTTCCCTATCCACCGGTGAGTCTGGCCCGGATCGAGAGATGAAGCTACTAAAAAAGTTTCAACATATATATGTTCTGATATAGTTAACTTTGAGCCACGAAGTCCCCATTGACCTACTTACCTTCTGCATACAAAATCAAAAATCGAGAACTGATGTGTTTCCTAATTTCTCATAAGAAACCCAGAGAAGCTATATATGATCTCTCTAAGAAATCACATCTATGTGGTCTACTTATTTGTTATTGCTTTTGCCAATATCAAGACTTCTAAGCCTCTACAAAATATAACTGTTGCTGGTATTTATATAACAATACAGGTAATTTGCCTATTTAATTGACAGTAGGCTGGACCAGGAAAAGCCTTCTTTGATGTTGTTCAATTAAGGAAATCTATTGGGGCTCATGGAATGGCAGTCTCCAATTTGGTAAATATTTAAACTTATTTTGCTGTGATATGAGGTGGTTGCTAATCCCTTAAACAAATAGCTTGCTTTCAATAATTCATGTTCCAATTTTTTCCCTTCCCGGCTTATAGAAGCGGCTCTGACAATCCTCATTTGCCACATAATCATGAGCAAGATCAAGTTGTATATACTGGGACTCATGATAATGATACGGTGAGTGTCCACCACATTGATCTGATCTCTTCCGTAACAAATGATTTAGTTTCTGTAAGCAGTGGTATTAGGTTGTTAAGCTCTTCTTTTCTGTTACCTGTAATTATCTTCTCTTGTCTTTTGTAGACACAAAAGCTGGAAGTGTTCGGGTTGCGATAAATTCTTTCAAGAGGTCCATCTTTATGGTAGTACTAGTAAACTTTCTGCAGCTTACAGAGAGAAAAATGATGACATGCCACATGTTTATGGAATAGCTGGATAGTCTCATGCATGTCGAAGAGATTTTCGAGTGCTGGTGTTTCTGGCTCCACTGCAAATGATGTCTTTAATAGTTTGATGTATTAAACAATATGTTGGTGATTCTACTGATTTTTTAAATATAGAATAATTGTTTGGACAAAGAATGTTGGATGATTTATCACACTTTACAGAGAAGATTTTTGTAACACTATTGTGCTTGGTTGAGTAATAAAATGAGTTTTGATTGTAATATTTTTTTCTTTTATGTGTATATATCGAGAAGCTATGATTTTCAAGCATCAACATTTTATATTTTTTTTGGAAAAATATTATGATTTGTAACAGTTATTTTTGTGACAAAACTAGAGAAATATGTGTTACAAATTGGTAAAATCGACCATTTGTAACAGTTAAATCCATGACAAAATTTTCAACCAAGTTTTAAACCGTTAAAAAATTTGTATCGTAACAGTAATTAGTGTCACAAATTTTTTGTTGTCACGATACAAAATGTTATAAAATTAGAATTTGTAACATTTATTATTGTTACTGAAATTTAATTTCATCACAGATATTACCGTGACAAAAACTGTTACAAAAATAGTTTGTCACAGTTATTACCGTGACAAAAAAGCGTGAAAACAATTTGTCACACCTGATTAGTCACGGTAAATAACGTGACAAAAATTATTTGTCACGGTAATAACTGTTGGCAATCTCCTGTTTTGGTGTAGTGATATTATAAGCGTTCGAAATACCTTCTTTCCATTTCCCCTCTCCTCCTCCTCTTCCTCTTCCTCCGCTCCCATGCTCAGAATTAGGGTTCGATCCAGCGTCTGATCCATCCGTCCGATCCCCTCCGCCATGGACTCCGGCGGGGCCTCCGGCGCCCTCTTCTCCGTCGACCCCCTCGGAAGAGGTTCGTCTTCTCCGCCAATAATTTTTTCTCTTCGGCCGCTGTTGGAGGAAGACGAGGTCGTCCACTTCTCCTTCCCCCAGAACGACGCCAGGGAGAAGTTCGGCAGGTGAGCGCGAAGACGGCGGCCGCCACGTCCGAGATCGTTCGCTTCTCGACCAAGAGATCGGGAGAGGTCCGTCTACAAGCCCGACGTTCTTAGTTTTGCCATTTAGGTCAAGATTCGAACACACTGGTACTTTTCAAAATTTTACCACTGAATCAAATGCTCTAAACTAAGAATTTTTTTGATTCTAGTACATCTCATACTATTCCAATGCATATATTAAAATTGGACTCGGTAACACCTCTTTTGGGTCAGTTGAGCTAGCAAAGATTAAATGTGATGCTCGAAGTTTCATATATTAGTTGTATAAAGTTATCAATGTAGTGTCACTACTAGAAAACTCCAATTACCCTCTCATTTGGCATTGTTATCGCAATGCCTTTTTACAAGAGAGTGGAAGATGGAAAGGAAAAAAAGGATATAAATTGAATTTCTATGATGGGTTGTCTTTTAAGTAAATGTTCTAAGCTTTTAGATGGGGATGTCTTATTCCTTTTCAGAAATTGACAAAAGTACTTAAAAGGATTTTGGTTGGCTACTCCATATTAAGATGAGTTAGATAATACCTAAATTTGATACATATAGAACTTCTAAGCTTTGACCAGATCATATTTTATAGTTCTACATGATGCCACCAGCTTCTTTTTCTTCGTATCCTCATGTGGTTGGCATCAGTTAATGATGTTGGATGGAGAGCCTTACTTGCTCATGTGGTTGGCATCAGTTATTTGATACTTTGTTGCTTCTTTCTTGAACTAATGTGAAGGCTATTCCTGGTTATGTGCTTCTTCTTCGTTCTATTAAGGACTCCCTTGGAAATTTTAAGGGCACTAACCTAAAGTGCAGGTCAAATGTGTCTATATGCCTCTGGAAGAGGTTAATCTACACTGGTGAAATGTATTAAGTGTGTTCATGCAGAGACTCATGTACAGTTTATGTATATGTTTGTTGATTAGCTCTATGCTCTGTTGAGTAATTACTTGACTGCAAGTATGCTCAAGTTCATGATTAACAAGTACTAGCATCACTTTTTTTCTTGGAGTTTATATATTGTTTTGATAATGGATTTAAAAGTTTACATAGTCCTATTCTGCAAGCAAGTTTTCTACTGCATAATATGGTGTTTTCTGATTGCTTTCCAGTAACTTCAGCTAGAGTTTAGCTATCTCCTGCATGTTGATCGGATAGCAGTCGCTCGTTGGTCCTGCAAATGCTCTCTGTGCTAGTATCAAGTTGAAGGCTTGTGTCTGGCGGGACGCATCCCAGAAGTTTCTTCTATTAGTTTTGGAGCACCAGTACGTACAAACATAAGAACTAGTGGGTTGACAGATGCGGTGGTGACGTCATCTTTACTGGAAACAGTAAGCATCTCAAATATGCTATAACAAGCAAATAACTTTCCTCCCTTCATGTAACTGTGTCTTATTGCTTCAGCAAACATGCAAGTTTCTCTAACCTACTGTAGTGGATCTGATACGAGTTTCATGTGATGTTCACAGGTAAAAAGTGGTGATCTTATATCATACGGGCTCATTCCAGAATTTATTGGACACTTTTCGAAACTTGTTAGTTTGTCAGCTTTAAACTAGGGCCAACTTGTCCAGGTAACACCTTATTCGTAGTCTTTTTATTCTTGCCTTGGTGATTAATGATGATGTAGTTTCTTTTAAGTAACTTTAGCATTTATTTTATTTTATTGCTTATTCCTTTGGTTGATTTAACAATATGACTCTAATTTTTTCCTTAGCTCGTCTTTTTGGTATTGAAGTTGGCTTGGTTACAGTTGAACTTACATATAGCACACAAAGTATTGATGCCAACTAATTTACTATCCCATGCATGAAGTCCAATTGTTGTCACCTTACTTGCTTGGAGATCTTACGTACGTTGTAGTGTGTGGATCTCATTCTATTGATCTGTATATAATTAGGAAATTAACATGATTCCTATTTCAGGTCCTAACAGAGCCAAAAAATGCTCTTGGCAAGCAATGCAAAAAAGTTGTTTGGTATGAACAATATGGGTGCGGACATCTCCATATTTGATGTCTTGCATTACAAAGTATTTCAGCCTCGGCACCAGCAAGGGCTAGATCATCCGCCACGACTTCGGCCTCAGCGACTCCTTCGGTCCGTCCCCAAATCTAATATATTCATATATGTTGTTTAACTCCTTTCTCTTGATATTTCATGATTAGATTTGATTTTTAGGCCTGACAATTATATGGACTGATTTGGTTGTCTTCTCTTTTTCTCAGGATTTCACTGGTGTTCCGGTTGTCGTTGATCTTTCATGATTATTGGTTATGTGGCCAAGTTTTGATTTGGACAATTTTGGCAGTTGTAAATATATATATGTATTTGGATATTCTATTTTGAGAATGTAATGAAGATCTTGATATGTACTCTATTTTGAGAAATGTAATAAAGATGGTGATGTATAATGTTAAGTTTTTGGAATGTAATATATAATGTGCAGTATAGAGCGTTATAAATATGCTAATTTGAATAGTATAAAGTGTTATAAATGTGCTGCATTGAGCCTATACATATTATCTATTCATAACGTTTTATAAAAGTCATGAATTGTGCACTATATATTAAATATTCATAACGCTTTTATAGAACCTATTCATGACGGATTTTTTATAACGCTTTTAGAAAATATTTATACCACCCGTTTTCATAACGGTTGCTTTGAAAAAAAACGTCATGGTTTGTCATTAATGACACTTTTTAGCCGTCATTAAAAGAATTTTTTGTTGTAGTGAAAGGACATTGATTTTGAAATTTCTATGAACGATAATAGAGCATATATGCTTATCAAAATTATATTGAGAAAAAAGTTCAAGTTTTGTAGAAAGGTCGCCAAAATAGTTTTAGGGGTGACACAACAATGACATATCATCATTAAACGGTATATTAGCAATATGTCATTCCATATGGGATCGGATGAGCGAAAGTTGGACTTTTTGATCAATTTTTTTTATCAAAATTCGTCGATCCGGATCGTCTCGAGTTTGGAAAAGGGTATATGTTATTCCTAACCTAATTTGGGTTATATGGTGGTGCATGTGAGAGTTCACAAAAAGGAGCAAGTTTTCAATAAGAGGAACAAGGTGATTGAAGAGTACGCAATTGATTCGAAATAAATTATTCGAGGAGTTCTACATCGTTCTATCTTCATGATCTCGTTCTTCGGCAACTAGCTATTCTCCACTTTACTCATTTCTATTCACTATGAAGTTATGGTGTTCCGTTGATGGATCAGTTGGAGGAGATGGTGTATTCCTTCATTTCACTAGCAGTTTGGTGTTCCGTTGATGGATCAGTTGGAGGAGATGGTGTATTCCTTCATTTCACTAGCAGTTTGGACTCTCATCGTCTTGTAGTTTTCTCCCAATTTAGATTTTTAACATATAACTTATTTATTCACGGATTGTTGAGATTGTGCATTTGGTATACTGTGATTGTGCATTTGCATGTTATTATAATTTAGTTCAGTACTCACATGTTTTTTTTGGTCGAAACCAGTTAGTATTTCTGATGTTGCATTCCTAGCTCCGCTAACAACAAAAAGGACAACAATATGTACTTTCTTTTATTTGAAGGGCAAAAGCAGGAGCGGGTTGGGCTCCAGCCCACCCACCAAAAAAATTTATATTCTTTTTTTCCATAAGTTATATATATATATATATATATATTTTTTTTTTTGAAGCAATGGGTACTTGTGGTGAACTCGCCTCCACTGAGGCTCGAACTCCCGACCACTTGGGCTGCATGCATCTCTCTTAACCACTAGGCTAGAGGTCATATATATATATATATATATATATATATATATATGGGTTAGTCCATCTCTAGCCCACCCTAGTCCATTGTAGTCTACCCCAGTTTTAATTTCTGGACCCATCCATGGGCAAAAGGTTTTAAATTTGTTGTGTGAACATTATAGCCACAAAGTGTACAAGAAGGCATCAAGTTGCAAAATCTGAACACTAATAAAAATTATATATGTTTGAGGTATCAAGCTGCAAATTCATGGACAAAATTTTTTGTACCAAAGTTATGCCACGAAACACAGTAGGTGTGTTGTTGTTATATACGGCCTACTTTTGCTGACACAATCTGTTAATATCTTATATGTGGATCCGCTACAGACACAAGGAATCAAGAACTGTACTTGACCAGGTTCTTCTTAAACACTGTGGACAAGGGCATGTAACTGTTTGCAAAGGGGCTAATTAGTGTTTAGACCCTGAGTTTTATATCAACTTAGAATTTAAGTCCTAACATATTCAATTGGAGAGTTTGGATTCTGAATATTTCTTCTTCTTTTTCTATTATATCCTTCTCTCAATGCATGAGAATAAATTTTTTAATATAAAATGGAGGGATAATGGAAAAGATTGAAAAAATAAATAAAATTCAGAACATAAACTTTCTAATTGGACATGTTAGGGCATAAATTTTAAGATGATATAAAATCCAGGGTCTAAACTCTAATTAGCCCATTTGCAAAGCAACAAACCATGAAATTGCATAGGAAGGCCTCGGTTACTGACTTAGCTAGTTATTGCCAGACACAAACAGGAGTAAAACATTTGACAAATGTCTATCCAAACTTGCAAACTTGATAATGAAGCTTCTAATACGATAACTTGGATACTTGATTGTTTACAAACGCTAGAAAAGACGACAACTCCAAAGAACGTCTTACTATTAGGCCGGCACAATGCTACTCTATAGAAATACAAAAAAGAACTTTTTTTAACCACTCTAAAAAATGATAATTTTAACATTTTAGAGGTCATGTTACTAAAGTTTCTAAAAAAATCATAAAAGTATAAATCTAGAAGTAAAATTTTCATATTAGTAATATATACGGACACTACAAAAATACTACAATAAGGAGAAGAGGACTTTGAGAGGAGGAGGAGAGTTGGGGTCGGCGGCGGCGTCTTCCGGGTTGGGGTCATCTTCGTAGAGGAGGGCCGAGCGGAGAGGAGGCTCGCCGGAGTGTCGTCGGCGTCTTCGAGGTCAAAACCGACGTCGGGGTTGTCGTCGTAGAGGAGGGCTGAGCAGAGAGGGGGCTCGCCGGAGAGGGGGCTTTGGTCGGGGAGGGGGAGGAGGAGGAGGAGGGCGGATTTGATCGAGGAGGAGGAGGTTTGGGAGGAAAAGAAAATTTGGGTTGAAAATTTCAGAATAAAAACGAAAGACTATTGTTTCAATTTTAATTGTGACTAGCGATGGAAGTCTTCTGTTGCTAAGTAGTCGCTATATAATTAGTGACTGGCTAGCGACGGATACAATCATACAACGACGAAAAACAGATATGTATTTTATATAAAATGTCTGTCACCTATTCGTCACTAATTAGTCCCTAATCAGTCGTTACTCAGCGAACGTTCTTGTTCCGTAGCTATTTTACTATATATTTGTAGTAGGAGATTAAAGTTTTGAGACCTTTCAGTGCTCTGGCCATGTACAATCGTACAACCTGTACATGGTCATAAACGATCATGCCGTCACTATAGAAATACAATAGTAGAAAAGGGAGATTATTAATTTCTGCAAAATTTGTATGGATATATTCACTCTTCTTCATGTACAACAAAATTTATGTAACTTTGGAGAGGTATAATTTTGCAAAAAGATTGGCAAGTTGAATTCAGGAACAAATGTACGATAGAGAAATTAACTTAGACCTCAAATAGTGATGTAAGCAACTAAGCATAAAATGCAGGTCAATTTTGATACAAGGAAAACAAACTTAAGACTTCAAAATAGTGTTATGTCTCGTGCTCCAATCTACTTCCATGCATTTCTTTTTCACCATACAAAGATGTAGTGTCCAACATGAAACATGGTCTGATGATTTTGAAGAGAGGTTCAGAGAAAACGGGATTCGAGTTTCATCTTGTACACCATAGGAGTCGGTCCGAGAGGTTGGGTTGCCCTAAGCCGGGACATATGTTGCACCTGGATTTGGATTGAGCCAGTCCTAAAACAAATGACCTGGAGGGTTGTCCAAAGGAGGGTTGTCCAAACTTGAAGTCTTGTCGGACTTATTCCTAAACTGATTAACAATGTTACTGGTCTGTTTCCAACCTAGGACCTCCTCTTGCCTAACCTTCCGTTGTAGCTATATACCATTGTTGCAGAAGAACTAAATAATCTGCTACAACTATCTCATATTCTCATAAACAAGAAATTACCAATATTTTTACCAAAACCGTAACTTTAATGATACATATCTATATATAACAAGCATACATGTATACAATCATAACCAATCTCAATCATCCGAGATTAAAAGTAGAGCCACTTGTTGTAGTGTTCCGTCCCGCTCAGTCAATCGGAGGAATCAGAACGCCGACGGCGTTCGGACTTAGCCTTGCAACGGCTTGCTCGGAGACATCGCTCGGTCGAGACGACCCCTCGTTCAGGTGGGATAGTTTCGGTGAACTTGCCTCATCTTAGCCTTCACATAATAAACCGAATATTTTCAACATGCACAAGTAGGCTTGATAATAAAAGAGACGAATCCAAATAGCTAAGGGAATAATTCCGACGGGTCGAATTGAGTTAGAATATGAAAATGTCCAACGGTCGGCTTAGAGTTGGTGCACGGCGTGCTTTGAAAATGACACTCGATCCTTCGTCCCGTGGCTTGGAAGAAGGAAAAGTTGGTCTTCGTCATAAGCTAAGAGTTAGCCTAAGTCATAGGCATCGTCCGCAAAAACGTTTCATAAAGCATGCACGGTCCCATCGTCCAAGGCTTGACGCAGTGCTTGCTCGTTAAGTTGTTGCACGATTAAGTTAGGCTGAGTTATGTTAGGCTATCGAAGTCTTTTCTAGGATTGTCCCATATTTTCTACGGTTGTCAAAATTACTCGGTTTTACGACCTTAAGGCCCGTCGTATAAAGTGTCTTAGACGATAGTTTCGTCAAGAACACCAATTGGCGTAAGGCACGATGTCACGGACTTAGTGTTTCTAAGGCACGGGTCACGATTGATTCAGTTGAGTTTGGAAAAACGAGCTTTCAAATAGTTGTTCTGAGTTGAATGAAATGATAGGACAAGAAGAAAGAATGCTTGCGACCATGGGTCGTTGTCACGCCCCAGAACCAGAATACTAGAGAGCGGGGGCAGACATAGCTAGCTACGTATATGAAATGGATTCCATCTCGCTATACGGTCACGGCTGTCTAGATACATGAGGGTTTACTACAAGCCAACAGTCTTCTATGGTCATGAACAAGCCTAGTGTCTCAATCACAAGCAAGTAAGTAAATGTTACAAGATGTATGATCATTAAATATACAATATTAAGACGTCCCAAATATTACATATTCAGCTGATCATGAAGCCAATCGTTACAAAATGTTAGGACTAGCAAGAGTTTAGTCATACATGATCAACCCTAGGATCTGTCAATCATGTTACAGCCCGTAGGCAGACAGTAAGTAAGTGCAATCGAGCTAAACAGGTGCTCGTCGGCTAAACGCCTCAAAAGAATATTTTTACAATGGAGTGGGAGAGCGAAAAATAACCCACTCGTTGCCCTGGTTACGCCTAGTCGCCACCATCGGGCTGGAAAGTCGGTAGATCCTCTGGAGCTGCTCCGAAATCTGGCCATACAAAACCAGCTGGATTAGACCCCAAAAAGAGCAAGTGCCACAAAGGAAGCTTCACTTAGGAACTAAAACCAGCAATTAGCACAATAGTAATAAGGTAGTAATAAGACAGGAATTAAGAAAAAGCATCACAGGGCGATATACGATGAGATAACCATGGAACTATTCAGATAGCCAGGTTACAACCCGTAAACCAAAAAAGGACCGGGGTTGTAACCCTTCGTCTGAACCGAACTTGGAATTCTCACCATTTATCGGTAAAATAAATACAGGCATTCAGGTCATGCAGTAATCTGGAACAGAATCAGGACAAGACTAGACTGGTTAGACTTCATCCAATTATTTCACGGCCAAGCAAGAATTACGGCTTGATACTTTAACTAACTAGGGTTATCACAGGCCTAGTTACTAGCAAGTTGCAGTGAGATTATTCCACAGCCACAAGTCCTACAGACCATCCAGGTTACCCAGGTCAAAAATTAGGGGTTGAATTCAGGTGGGTACATCGTCCAGGAAACGTATGTACCCTTAGGTAGCTTGAAGGGTGCAACACATGACAGTGTGCTGGAGATGTGCCCTACTCGACGACAGACTACAGATCCCAGGCGCGCCCAGGTAACGGGATTGCCTATAGCTGGGAGATCTCTTCATGACTAATGTATTAATCTAGTTATTAGCCTTAGTCCATTTTAGTAGGTACTCCTGAACGTGGTACTCAGGAGTCCCCTCCTAGACATGATGCAAGACAGGACTGGATTATTTGTACAAACACAATCGCCTACGGTGTCCAGATCATTTATAATGGTCATGTCGTGTCAGGTAGCCGTCGCAACAGCTTATCAAGATATATCATGTCAGGTTATCAGGTCAAGAGTTTTTGTCAGGAGTGCACCACGACGGGCCACTATCAGGTCATGTCATGTTCACTTGTCAGGAGTGTACCACGACGGATCACTACCGTGTTCAGGTACATGTGCAAGGCATCATAGTGCTAGCATTCAATCAGGAGACCCAAGTTGATCTGGGGTTACAAGACGTGAATTAACAGTAATAATCAAGTAAAAAAATATAGAATACAGTCAATAGAAAGCCACGTGGCTCGGGCACATGCGGCCAAGAAGAGAATCCATGTGGTCGGACTGATGCGGGTCCATGCGGCTCAGGCATATGCGGTCAGGAATGATCTCATACGGCTAGGAGGAGAACAGCCCATGCGGCCGAATAGGGTCAGGCGCATGCGGCTGAGAGCAAGTGGGGCTGCATGCGGCTCAAGAGGTTGAGCCTTATGCGGCAAGCGGGAAGCAGGGCCTATGCGGCTCAAGAGGTTCTCATGCGGCCAGCGGGAAGCAAGTCTATACGGCTCAAGAGGAGCGAAGCTATACGGCTGGGGTCGAGTGAGTTCCATGCGACAGGTGGAGGTGTAGGTCCATGCGGCTGAATAATCTCGAGCATATGCGGCTGCGTCATGCGTAGTCTTATGCGGCTGGGGTCGAGCGAGTTCCATGCGGCTCTCAGAAAGTGGGCCCATATACGGCTGAATGATCACGAGCATATGCGGCTGCAGGTAGACGGAGTCCATGCTGCTAAGGGGGGTTTATACGGTCAAGAGAGGAAGTAGACTTATGCGGCTAGATGAGTTCGGCCCTCATGCGGCTCAAAGTACTTTCAGTCATGCGGCTGAAGAGAATACTTGCCGCATGAAATATTCATGCGGTCAAGTCAAGCACAGTTCATCTTCTCCAAAATTTCGAGAAGAAGAACACCATGAGAGCCAAGTCCTCAAGCTCCATAACTCCATCATCCGGAGCCCAAATCCGAACTTCCATAGGTCAAAATGGGGTAGAACGAAATGCTCTACAACATAGAACCATCAAAACTCAGAAATAACAAGATTAAGTAGATCAAAACCCCAGATTTCTGAAAATAAAATAAACTTAGATATACAAGAAGCTAGCCATGGAAAGTGGAAATGCCAGTATTAAAGTAAGTTAAAATGCTGTAAGAAAGAGAATGAAGCAATAAAATTTGAGTTCCTCCATGAAGCAAGCTGCACTTGCCTAGGCCTCTCTCTCCCTCTGGTAGGTGAAGAAGTAAATGGAAGAAAGAAGAAGAATAATGAAGAGAGAGAATAAAGAATGGTTAATAAATGGTAGTGGTGGTGGTAGGTAGGGGGTTCACCCCTTGGTCCATGATGAACCAATAGCAATCCCAAACCGAACCAAGCCAACCCGAACCAAGAATAAACCAAGCCATGAAGAAAACCAAGCAAGGAATCATGCAATACAAGATAAAATACGTACACGTATTCCAAAAATACGTAATACGAACCACAGGTATTACAACTCTACCCACCTTAAAAGAATTCCGTTCTCGAAATTTAATTAAGAGGCTAGAGAGACGAGGACAAGCTATATTAATCACAAGCAAGCTATAACTAGGCAGGCAATCACTCATTCAAATAAGGAATCGAAGGCATGAGGCATAAGGAAGACATTATACCTCACGAGTCAAACAAGTCGGGATATCGCGATCGGATATCATCCTCACGCTCCCACGTTGACTCACCCAAAGCGTGATGACCCCAAGCAACTCGGACTAACTTGATAGTCTTGTTCTTGAGTATCTTCTCTCTCCGGTCCAATATAGACACGGGCCTCTCCTCATACGAAAGGTTGGTACCAACAACCAATTCTGAATGATCTAGGACGTGGCTCGGGTCTGGGATATACCGTCGTAATTGGGATTCATGGAACACGTCATGCACCTCGCTTAGCGACGGCGGAAGAGCGAGACGATAGGACACATCTCCTACTCGCTCCAGAATGTCAAATGGCCCTATATACCTAGGACTAAGCTTTCCTCGTGCGCCGAAATGAATGACGCCACGGTTAGGCAAAATCCTCAGGAATACATGGACACCGACAGAAAACTCGAGAGGGCGCCGATGAGAATCGGCCCAATGGCGTTGGCGATCTTGGGCAACTCGAAGATGATCCCTGACTCTTCTGATCACTTCAACTGTCTGGACAATCATTTCTGGACCGAGCATCTGTCTCTCTCCGACATCGTCCCATGCTAGCGGAGATCTACATTTTCTACCATACGGTGCCTCGAACGGTGCCATCTGCATACTGGCCTAGAAGCTGTTGTTGTACGAGAACTCCACCAGGTGCAGGTGATCTTCCCACGAACCACCGAAGTCAAGTGTACAGGACCGCAATATGTCTTCAAGAGTCTGGATTGTGCGCTCCGATTGACCATCTGTCTGTGGATGATATGCTGAACTGAACTGGAGATGTGTTCCCAAACTCTCCTGCAAGCTACGCCTAAAGTGCAACGTGAATCTTGAATCTCGGTCCGAGGTGATACTGACTGACACTCCGTGCAACCTGACAATCTGCCTGAGGTACATCTCTACTAACTGAGCTGTCGACTGACCAACTCTGAACGGGAGGAAGTGAGCCACCTTCGTGAGCCGATCAACTATAACCCAAATAGCATCTCGACCAGCTGGGGATCTAGGCAATCCAGTCACAAAATCCATGGTCATATGCTCCCACTTCCATTCTGGAATCGACAAGGGCTGAAGAAGTCTAGAAGGCCTCTGATGTTCAGCCTTGACTTGTTGGCAGACCAAACAATGAGAGACATACCGGGCTATCTCCCTCTTCATGCCATTCCACCAAAAGTGCTGACGGATATCGCGGTACATCTTCGTACTACCCGGATGAATAAAATACTGCGAACTATGAGCCTCTGCCATGATTTTCTGTCTGATATCTCCACTGGGTACACAAAGACACTTACCATGCCTAAGTGTACCGTCTTCATGAATGCATAACTCAGGTCGCCGGCCTGCCTCACACTCTGCTCTGAGTCGCTGAAGCTTGGAATCTGCTGACTGCGCCATCCGGATCCTCTCGACTATGGTGGACTGAACTTGCATGTTGGCCATCAATGCTACACTGGAAGGGAGAACAACTTCAATACCCATCTTCTGAAGATCTGCTAACAGCTCTGGTTGCGCTGTTAGGAAATAAATCCCGGCTCTCCTGCTCAATACATCTGCAACGACGTTGGCCTTCCCGGGATGATAATGCAAGTTGACATCATAATCCACAAGAAGCTCCAGCCACCTCCTCTGACGCATGTTAAGATACTTCTGGGTGAAAACATACTTTAGGCTCTTGTGGTCGGTGAAAATCTCCACCCTATCTCCGTACAAGTAGTGCCTCCACAACTTAAGTGCAAATACTACTACTGCCAGCTCCAAGTCATGGGTTGGGTAATTCCTCTCATGATCACGAAGTTGTCGTGATGCATAAGCTATTACCTTTCCATGCTGTATCAGAAGACATCCTAAACCTCTGCCTGAAGTATCACAATATACTGAGAATCCTCCGGTTCCATCTGGAAGTGCGAGAATGGGAGCCGTTATCAAGCCTCGCTTCAACTTCTCAAAAGAATCCTGGCACTCTCCTGTCCAAGCAAACTGCACATCCTTGCGGGTCAACTGGGTCAATGGCGTCGAAATCCAAGCAAAGTCTGAAATAAACCGCCGGTAGTAGCTGGCCAATCCAAGAAAACTACGGACTTCTGTAACTGTGTTGGGCACTGGCCATGACTCAATAGCCACAATCTTCTGGGGATCCACTTGTACTCCTCCTTTGGTGATGATGTGACCTAAGTACGAAATATGATCGAGCAAGAACTCGCATTTACTGAACTTGGCATACAACTGGTACTCCCTGAGAATCTGAAGAACCACACGGAGATGCTGCTCATGCTCCGCTTCACTCATGCTATAAATGTCACGACCCGCACCCACTATAAGGGCACGTGTACGTGACAACGTCCAGCCCTCACCGTAAAAACTACGTGGAACGCTGTAGGTTTTTCTACTCTAAACAGTTTATATATATAACAAAAACCTGTCGAGAATATGGTCAACTCTGAACGGAGGACAAGCAATGAATATATATAAAAGTGCTCAATCACAACTCTAAGATGATAAAGTAAGGACTGAAAGATAAAGACAATAAGACGATAAAATAATAACCTATCAAGTCTAAACACCAAATAATATACAAGTCCAAGTCTCTAATACAATCCATAATAATAACGGTCTCAAAAAGTAGCTGGAGACAAAGTTCAGTATAAAAGACTTACTCTAACTAAGTAATAGGTAAGGTCTCGCCAAGCGGAGCTAAGCCCTGCTGGACCAAAGTCTCCAGGTCTAGGCCCACTACGTCATCCGGACCGTAGTAGGTACAGTAATTCCCCTCGTCTGTATCTGTAATATTTTCAACATATCCTGTCAAGATGGAACGAGTACAATCTACTAACAACAGTTCACAAGATATGACAAAAGCTATAAGACTGTAAATAGAGAGTATATACAAGAAAATAATGGAATGTACATGTGAGTATCATGGCAAGATAAGCTGTAAAACTAGAGCTAGAACAAGGCAAGTAAACTGATTATGGCATGTACAAGAAATCAAGAATCATATATCTAGGTGTATGAATACTAGCTACAACATGTGGCCGGAGTGGATCTGCACAAGGTTATGATCTAGCCAATCATACGTGTGGTGTAGGATTGGCATTCACAAGGTTCACAATATATACAAGGCGGGTATGACCACACATCTACACTAGTACTCCCCGTCCCCGACTGGTAAAGTGGATCCAAGCAAGACACGTTACGACACGGGATTCTACGAGAAGGAAGCAAGTCTCCTTGAGAATCGGTGTCCATATACTGCACAAGAACTATAAGGGGGCTTGCACAAGATATACCAAGATAACGAGGAATAACATCTCATGTCGGGATCCATGAATACCAATCCGTGTGACCAATGTGTCGAGAACAAGCATATCCACACTAATTACATGAATCATAACAATCATTATAAATTGGAAAAGTGTCAGAGAATGTACTCGCCTGAAATATGGTATGATATGTCTACTGGAGCAAATGCAGCGTCTCGAGGACCTATAGAGAACAAGACGTATTAATACTATGCTTAGGAAATAAAGTCAAGACAATTTAAATCCTATTAGGTCATTCTAGGTCAAGACACGTCAAACTAGATTGTACGAGGTTAATCTAAGTCATTTTAGGTCTAGCTAGGTCATACTGGGTCAATGCAAGTCAAACGAAATTAATCTAGGTCAATTTGAGTCAACGGTTGACTTACAGTTGACTTTTGGTCAACTGGTCAACTCTGGTCAACTTCGGTCAACTCTGGTCAACCCTAGGTCAATCCTAGGTCAATGGTGACTAATAGTTGACTTTTGGTCAACTACTCAAGTCTAAAGGAATTTGGAACTAAATTGGGTAAAGTGTTGACCCATAGTTGACTTTTGGTCCAAAAAGTCAACCGTGGTCAACCGGGGTCAAGACTAGGTCTAGGCGACTATTTCTAACTATTACCAACCTCTACAACCCATATCCATGTCCATCTTGGACTTCGAAACTCAAATCTTGGCCGTAGGCCAATTTCCTATTTTATCTTTTCTAAGGTAAAATTCTAGCCTAGGTGGAAACCTAGTTAGCCTACCTACGCTTATTATTTTGACCCGATCTCTCTAGGGTAGTAAGATACTAGCCTATACATATATTATCTACCAAAATACCTAGGTAACGTGGACATCCGGTCCATGATACGGCCCGTTGCCAAAATCTGGAATATTTAAGATACGCACTGATACGGCGCGATACCGGCGTCCTACGACCCCGATTTCCACTCGGGAGCCTACCCGCAAAATCTAAATCACGTATTCTAACTCCACGCCAAGTTTCATCGCGTTCCGATACTCCGGACTCAAATTCGCTCTCTAACTCGATTCTTCTAAATCCTATTCCTATACTTCTACTTCTCTTTCCTCTTTAAATTCCTATTCTAACTTTTCTTTCCTAATTCTTCTAATCCTTCTTCTTCTAATTCAAGTTCTTCTTTTTGATCTTCTTCTTCTAATTCCTTCCCATTCCTATTCCTATTCTTCTTCTAACTTCTTCTCCTCCTATTTCTTCCAACTTCTTCTAATCTCTTCTCTTTCACTTCTTCTTATTCTCTCCCTCTAATTCCTTCTAATTCTTCTTCTCTTTACTATCTAATTATCTACTGTACATATATATATACATATATATATATATATATATAATAGGGGGTATATATAGGCTTAAGGGGCTTATAGGGGGCTTAAAGGGGGGGCAGCATGTGCTACTGCTGCTGCTGCTAGGCTAGCTGCTGCTGCTGCTCCAGGCAATGCTGCTGCTGCTGTTGGCATTGCTGCCAACTGCTGCTGCTGCTGTTGCATCTTATTCCCTTCATCTTCTTCTTCTTCTCCTCCTTCCCATCTCTCTTTCTATATATATATATATATATATATATATATATATATATATATATATATATATATATATATAACACATATCCTTATATCTAAATATATATATATATACATATCTATGAACACACACACACTCTCACACACTCACATAAGCTCACTCACACTCTCACACCACTCTCATGACACAAACACCACCACCACCACTCTCATCCTCTACACACACAAATACATATTAATACCTATAATTATACACACACACACACACACACACACACACACACACACACATATATATATATATATATATATATATATATATATATATATATATATATATATATATATATATATATATATATATATATACATACCACTCAAACACACACACCACCCTCTCACACTCTCTCACACACACTCACACAAGCACACACACACATACATCCCTACCACACTCACACACCACTACCATTCCTCATGGCACCAAATACATATATATAAATATATACACATATAAATATCTATAATCCTTCTAATTAAGAAAACCCCCAAAATCCTAAAACTAGATTTCTAGGTAAACCTACAAATTCTAGGGGCAAAGTGTAGAGAATTCTCTTCTCTACAACTATTGTAAAAGAATTAATGCTAAAGAGAATTAAATGGGAATTTATGAACATACCTAGGTTAGGTTTTTTGCTTGGAGGAAGAAAAGCTTTGGAAAGAAATGAAATTAGAGAGAGAGAGAGAGAGTGTTAACTTGTGAAGAAGAAAGAGGGGGAGGGGGGGCTCTACTCTTGGCCGGCCAATGGGGGAGGGGAAATGGGTTTGGGTGAAGCCCATTAAGCCCCCAAACACAATAAACTTAGGTTGGGTTGGTTCGGGTTTGGTTCGGTTCGTTTCGGTCAAATTCTAATCAACTAATTAAGCTCTAAAATGACTAATTAAGCCATAAAAATAGGGTTTATGATTTCTAACCTAATTATGATGGTATGTAGGCCAAGTCCAGCTAGTATGTGGGTCCCACTAGGGTCCAGGCTACCCGGGTCTCCAATTTGAGTCCGAATTGGATAAAATCCAAACCAAACCAAATAAATCCCAAAAAATCACATAAAATAAATAAAAATTCCTAAAAATTATAAAACTTAAAAAATGACAAAAATATCCCTAATTTGAAAACTGGGGGTGACAAATCTACCCTCCTTAAAAAAATTTTGTCCTCGAAATTCAAACGGTCGTACTCTTCTCTAGGTCATGCACCCAACAATCAAGGTCTACTAAATTTTATCCTAAGTTATATAACATGTAAACCAGGAAATCAGAACACATGCATGGTTTTAAATCTCTACAGTATCGTGTTATTGCAGCCTTCATTGGGGTTTTCTATTTAATCTAGCATGATCATCACATATGCAAACTAAAGGTACTAAGAAAGCAATCATCAATCAATGGGCGGAAGGAACAGGTAAATAAAAGAGCAAGACCCTACCTCCTAGTATAATACTTGCAGGATCCTCAACTGTCATCGCAAAAGCCCTGTCCTGGCGGGGTATATCCCGCTGCTGGTGGAGGGCGTGATGCGGTGCCATAGGTGGCCTACCCTGTGCTCCCTGAGCTGCACGGCGATGGCTCGTAGGATAATCTCTCAACTGATGTCCAGTCTCCCCGCAATAGAGGCACAAGCCCAGCCTCTTCCGGCAGACCTCCCAGATGTGACCGGGCTTCTTGCAGAAGTTGCAAGGAGCCCCATGCTGTGCCTGCCTCTGCTGAGTGTGCTGCACCTGCTGCTGAACCGGTGCTCTGGCCTGTACCTGCGGCTGGTGATGCTGGAAAGAATGATGCTGAAGCTGAGGGCGCTTAGCAGCCCCCGCGCTGCTAAAAGCTCCCGAAAAAAGATCACGCTCCCTCTTGGGCTTCAAGCCCCACTCCCGCTCAACCTTGCGGGCCTCCGCGTAGATCTTGGTATAAGTCTCATAGAAGGAGGGAATGTGGATCTTGATATCCCAAGTCAGCCCCTTCCTGAAACGGCTCGCCCTGATCTCCGGGTCTCGAACCATGTACTCTGCGTATCGGCTCAGATGGCCGAAATTCGCTGCGTACTCCTCCACAGATAGACTGCCCTGCTGCAGATCCTGGAACTGTCGTACCAGGTCAATCTTGTCCGTGGGGGAAAAGAACTTCTCCTTGAAGAGGAGCTTGAACTCTGCCCTAGTATGGCCCTCTCCAGCTAGGGCTGGCTCGGTCCTGAACCAGGTGCGTGCAATGTCTAGCAACTGCAAACCTACCGCCTCGACCTTCAGGTCGTCAGCTAGGCGGGAGGCCCTCATCTGCCGCTCGATATCCTCGAGCCAATCATCTGTATAGACCACGCCCTCGGTCCCGCTAAAGTCACGGGGCCCGAGCTTCTTGAAGTCCTAGATATCTTCGTACCTAGTACGCATCCCCGGATGAGGAGCCCTCTGCTCCACGGCTGCAAGGGCCAACTGATGGGCATCCTCCATGCCCTGACGCATCGCGTCTGTCTTCCTCTGCTGAGCCTCAGCCTGGGCACTCCGAGTCTTCAGCATCTGCTGGAAGAAGGTAAGCATCTGTCCCATATCTGTAGGCAGAGGAGATGGAGGTGGAAGTACGTCTACAACTGGCGGAGGAATCCGCTGCACAGGAGGAGGAAGAGCTCCCCCGACAGCTCCCGGCACTATGGGAAGAGCACCCGCAACCCCAGGGACTGTCATCGAGGTAGCTGGAGGAGTACCCCCGAGAGCTCCTACTGAAGTCCCATCAGCCGGGGAAGTGATCGGAGCCTGTCCACCAGAGGTGGCAGACCTCTCCGTCTCCCCGTACTCCTCACCAGGAGAGTGAGTCATAACTATCCTGGAGACAAATTGAAAAGAAGATATCAATATGGCACATGAAGGCAATATCAAAGGAGGACAGCTAGAATGCAGTAAATCAATATCAAAGACGGTAAGCAAGATAAGCAAGAAAAGGTCCTACTGTGATTGAGCACTCTTAGCCTACTACCTCCTATGTGTAACACAGGCTCGTAGTCAACACTCTAAGACGAGTGCCGCCACGACATCGCACTAATTACGACAACAGGACCTGCGTGGGTCACCACTAAAACTTGTCACGACCCGCACCCGCTATAAGGGCACGTGCACGTGACAACGCCCAGCCCTCACCGTAAAAACGGCGTAGAACGCTGTAGGTTTTTCTACTCTAAACAGTTTATATATATAACAAAAATCTGTCGAGAATATGGTCAACTCCGAACGGAGGACAAGCAATGAATATATATATATATATAAGTGCTCAATCACAACTCTAAGATGATAAAGTAAGGACTGAAAGATAAAGATAAAAGACGATAAAATAATAACCTGTCAAGTCCAAACACCAAATAATATACAAGTCCAAGTCTCTAATACAATCCATAATAATAACAGTCTCAAAAGTAGCTGGAGACAAAGTCCAGTATAAAAGACCTACTCTAACTAAGCAATAGGTAAGGTCTCGCCAGGCGGAGCTAAGCCCTGCTAGACCAAAGTCTCCAGGTCTAGGCCCACTACGTCATCCGAACGGTAGTAGGTACAGTAATCCCCCTCGTCTGCATCTGTAATATTTTTAACATATCCTGTCAGGATGGAACGAGTACAATCTACTAACAATAGTTCACACGATATGACAAAAGCTATAAGACTGTAAATAGAGAGTATATACAAGAAAATAATGGAATGTACATGTGAGTATCATGGCAAGGTAAGCTGTAAAACTAGAGCTAGAACAAGACAAGTAACTGATCATATCATGTACAAGAAATCAAGAATCATATATCTAGGTGTGTGAATACTAGCTACAACATGTGGCCGAATTGGGTCTGCACAAGGTTATGATCTAGCCAATCATACGTGTGGTGTAGGATTGGCATTCACAAGGTTCATAATATATACAAGGCGGGTATGACCACACATCTACACTAGTACTCCCCGTCCCCGACGGTAGAGTGGATCTAAGCAAGACACGTTACGACACGGGATTCTACGAGAAGGAAGTAAGTCTCCTCAAGAATCGGTGTCCATATACTGCACAAGAACTACAAGGGGGCTTGCACAAGATATACCAAGATAACGAGGAATAACATCTCATGTCGGGATCCATGAATACCAATCCGTGTGACCAATGTGTCGAGAACAAGCATATCCACACTAATTACATGAATCATAACAATCATTATAAATTGGAAAAGTGTCAGAGAATGTACTCGCCTGAAATATGGTATGATATGTCTACTGGAGCAAATGCAGCGTCTCGAGGACCAATAGAGAACAAGACGTATCAATACTATGCTTAGGAAATAAATTCAAGACAATTTAAATTCTATTAGGTCATTCTAGGTCAAGACACATCAAACTAGACTGTATGAGGTTAATCTAAGTCATTTTAGGTCTAGCTAGGTCATACTGGGTCAATGCAAGTCAAACGGAATTAATCTAGGTCGATTTGAGTCAACGGTTGACTTACAGTTGACTTTTGGTCAACTGGTCAACTCTGGTCAACTCTGGTCAACCCTGGTCAACCCTAGGTCAATACTAGGTCAATGGTGACTAATAGTTGACTTTTGGTCAACTACTCAAGTCTAAAGAAATTTGGGACTAAATTGGGTAAAGTGTTGACCCATAGTTGACTTTTGGTCCAAAAAGTCAACCGTGGTCAACCGGGGTCAAGACTAGGTCTAGGCGACTATTTCTAACTATTACCAACCTCTACAACCCATATCCAAGTCCATCTTGGACTTCGAAACTCAAATCTTGGCCGTAGGCCAATTTCCTATTTTACCTTTTCTAAGGTAAAATTCTAGCCTAGGTGGAAACCTAGTTAGCCTACCTACGCTTATTATTTTGACCCGATCTCTCTAGGGTAGTAAGATACTAGCCTATACATATATTATCTACCAAAATACCTAGGTAACGTGGACATCCGGTCCATGATACGGCCCGTTGCCAAAATCTTGAATATTTCAAGATACGCACTGATACGGCGCGATACCGGCGCCCTACGACCCCGATTTCCACTCGGGAGCCTACCCGCAAAATCTAAATCACGTATTCTAACTCCACGCCAAGTTTCATCGCGTTCCGATACTCCGGGCTCAAATTCGCTCTCTAACTCGATTCTTCTAAATCCTATTCCTATACTTCTACTTCTCTTTCCTCTTCAAATTCCTATTCTAACTTTCTTTCCTAATTCTTCTAATCCTTCTTCTTCTAATTCAAATTCTTCTTTTTGATCTTCTTCTTCTAATTCCTTCCCATTCCTATTCCTATTCTTCTTCTAACTTCTTCTCCTCCTATTTCTTCCAACTTCTTCTAATCTCTTCTCTTTCACTTCTTCTTATTCTCTCCCTCTAATTCCTTATAATTCTTTTTCTCTTTACTATCTAATTATCTACTATACATATATATATATATACATACATACATATATATATATATATATATATATATATATATATATATATATATATATATATATATATATATATATATATATATATAGGCTTAAGGGGCTTATAGGGGGCTTAAAGGGGGGGGGTAGCATGTGCTACTGCTGCTGCTGCTAGGCTAGCTGCTGCTCCTGGCAATGCTGCTGCTGCTGTTGGCATTGATGCCAACTGCTGCTGCTGCTGTTGCATCTTATTCCCTTCATCTTCTTCTTCTTCTCCTCCTTCCCATCTCTCTTTCTATATATATATATATATATATATATATATATATATATATATATATATATATATATATATATATATATATATACATACCACTCAAACACACACGCCACCCTCTCACACTCTCTCACACACACTCACACAAGCACACACACATCCCTACCACACTCACACACCACCACCATTCCTCATGGCATATATATATATATATATATATATATATATATATATATATATATATATATATATATATATATATATATATATATATCTACATACCACTCAAACACACACACCACCCTCTCACACTCTCTCACACACACTCACACAAGCACACACACATCCCTACCACACTCACACACCACCACCATTCCTCATGGCACCAAATACATATATATAAATATATACACATATAAATATCTATAATCCTTCTAATTAAGAAAACCCCCAAAATCCTAAAACTACATTTCTAGGTAAACCTACAAATTCTAGGGGCAAAGTGCAGAGAATTCTCTTCTCTACAACTATTGTGAAAGAATTAATGCTAAAGAGAATTAAATGGGATTTTTGAACATACCTAGGTTAGGTTTTTTGCTTGGAGGAAGAAAAGCTTTGGAAAGAAATAAAATTAGAGAGAGAGAGAGAGTGTTAACTTGTGAAGAAGAAAGAGGGGGGGGGGGGGAGGGGGGCTCTACTCTTGGCCGGCCAAAGGGGGAGGGGAAATGGGTTTGGGTGAAGCCCATTAAGCCCCCAAACCCAATAAACTTAGGTTGGGTTGGTTCGGGTTTGGTTCGGTTCGTTTCGGTCAAATTCTAATCAACTAATTAAGCTCTAAAATGACTAATTAAGCCATGGAAATATGGTTTATAATTTCTAACCTAATTATGATAGTATGTGGGCCAAGTCCAGCTAGTATGTGGGTCCCACTAGGGTCCAGGCTACCCGGGTCTCCAATTTGAGTCCGAATTGGATAAAATCCAAACCAAACCAAATAAATCCCAAAAAATCACATAAAATAAATAAAAATTCCTAAAAATTATAAAACTTGAAAAATGATGAAAATATCCCTAATTTGAAAACTGGGGGTGACAATAAACTAGGATGTCATCCAAGAACACAATCACAAACTGATCCAAGTAAGGCATGAAGATGCGATTCAAGAGATCCATGAATACAGCCGGCGCATTGGTCGCTCCAAATGGCATCACTAGGAACTCCTAATGCCCATACCTCGATCTAAAAGCTGTCTTCGGGATGTCCTGCTCTCTGACTCTGATCTGATGATATCCTGAGCGCAAGTCGATCTTCGAGAATACTGCTGCCCCTTTGAGCTGATCAAACAAGTCATCTATCCTCGGAAGAGGGTATCTGTTCTTGATTGTCACCGAGTTCAAGGTACGATAATCAACACATAACCTGGACGTACCATCCTTCTTTTTCACAAGAAGCATCGGGGCTCCCCAAGGCGATCCACTAGCACGAATGAATCCCTTGGTTCGAAGTTCTTCAATCATCTTGTACAATATCTCCAACTCTGAAGGCGCCATCCTGTAGACTCTCTCTGATACTGGAGCTGTTCCGGGAATCAAGTCGATGGTGAACTCGATCTCCCGCTCTCGCGACATACCTGGAAGCTCTTCTGGGAAAACATCTGGAAACTCTTCGACTATCCGGGGCAACTGCACTGCTGCTACTGCCATCCGTAATACTGGAGGAGAAGGCTCAACTGCGCCTCGGGAAAAGAAAAACTCTGGCTCGCCTGGAATGCTAAAAACAACGCCAACATGGCAGTCTATTCTAGCATACTAGTTCCTCAACTAATCCATCCCTAAGGCCACATCATAATCGGCCATCGGGAACTCTATCAATCTAGCGGGAAATTCCTTAACGCTAACTACGATCCGACACGAGGAAAACACCCTATCGACTCCCACAAGTCCGTTACCAATAAGTATATTGAGCCTTACTGATAATGACTCGGGCTCCAATCCTATCAGTGTCGCGAATCGTGCAGACATAAAGAATGCGATGCACCAGAATCAAAATAAAGCTGAAGTTGGAAAGGAGTTGACGAGAATAGTACCTGCCACTACTTCTCCAGGTGCCAATCCTTCCTCTGCGGTCATCACCATAGCATGAACATGCCCTCGGGGTGCTGGTCCCCTCTGCTGAAATCCTCGCTGCCTGTTCTGACTCAAGTCTTGGGCCTGAGTATGCTGCTGGGGATTCTGCTGCTGGAATACCTGGGATTGAGGCGACAAGGGCCTCGGCAATGGATACTGCTGCTGCTGCTGGACCGGAGCTGGTCCTCTCACCGAAGAGCTAGAAAGGTTGGACGATGATGAACCACCCCTATTTGGGCAGGATCCAACCCTATGGTCTGCTGCTCCATAAGCCAGACACAATCCCTGTGCCCTGCGGTACTCTGCCACTACATGGCCTGGCTTCCCATAATGAGAACATCCCACTGCAGAAGTCTGCTTCTGCTTCTGCTGCTGAGGGTACGTCGGGGCTGAATGTTGAACCGACGTCACTGAGGCCGCCCGCCTCGGAGCTCCAATAGTCAAAGCCCTGGCTGCCGGGACTGGGGCTGAAGACTGATTCATCTGGCCGTGGGATCTCTTCCGACCTCCGGCCCTATCCACAATCCTATGGGAGGTATACTCATGCCTCCTAGCTGCTCTCAAGACTGCATCAAAAGTCTGATGCTCAAACTGCTCAACCGCCAATAGAATCTTCAGGTGAAGCCCCTGCTAGAATCGCTGGGCTCTATCATACTCGGTTGCCACCAAGGTGGGAGCAAACCGACTATGCCTCGAGAACTCGGCCGCATATCCGTCGACCGTCCTGTCCATCTGCTTCAGATTGGTGAACCTCGTCTGTAGATCATACCGAGCTTCAGCATCAAAATACTTGGTTTGGAATCTCTCTCTGAATACTGTCCAAGCAATGGGTGCTGCTAATCCAACGGCCTGTGCTGCCCACCAGCTGCGGGCAAGATCTAGTAACTGCAGGCGCACCATGGCTACCTTCTCGTTCTCTGGGGTCCTGGCTGCTTCTAGAATCACCTCTGTGTCCTGAAGCCAAGCATCTGCGGCGATAGCATCTTCACTACCGTCGAAGAAGGGAGGGTTCAAGCGCTTGAAGCTGTTGGCCGTGCTGTTACCCTGATGACCTCCTCTGGTCAAAGCATCCATCACTGCCTGGTGCAAGGCATCTCCACGACGATCTTGGTAAGCTATCAAGGTCCTAACGAGTCCTACCAAAGTGCCATCATCAGGTTCGGTAGGCTGAACTGGCTGGACTGGTGGCTCTCCGTCAGAAGGCACGACTCTGGAGGCTACTCCGGAATGCTGGGCTTGATCTCCTGGTTACTGCTGATCCACGGGAAATGCTCCGTCTTGCTGACCGACAGGTCCAAAAACAATGCCGTTGAAGAAGACGACATGGGGAACAATAAGGAAGGACCAAGGCAGATCAACGATACTAGCATATGATCAGGACAAGAATTCAGGGATTCAGAAGATACGAGCAGAGATCAAGGACGATTACTGATTGAGATATCTATTCGGTAAACCCTCACATATCTTGATTTACAAGACCTACATGGGCCACCACTTAAACCATGTCACGCCCCAGAACCAAAATATTGGAGAGCGGGGGCAGACATAGCCAGCTACGTATATGAAATGGATTCTATCTCGCTATACGGTCATGGCTGTCTAGATACATGAGGGTTTACTACAAGCCAACAGTCTCCTATGGTCATGAACAAGCCTAGTGTCTCAATCACAAGCAAGTAAGTAAATGTTACAAGATGTATGATCATTAAATATACAATAATAAGGCGTCCTAAATATTACATATTCAGCTGATCATGAAGCTAGTCGTTACAAAATGTTAGGACTAGCAAGAGTTTAGTCATACATGATCAACCCTAGGATCTGTCAATCATGTTACAGCCCGTAGGCAGACAGTAAGTAAGTACAATCGAGCTAAACAGGTGATCATCGACTAAACGCCTCAAAAGAATATTTTTACAATAGAGTGGGAGAGCCAAAAATAACCCACTCGTTGCCCTGGTTACGCCTAGTCGCCACCATCGGGACTGAAAAGTCGGTAGATCCTCTGGAGCTGCTCTGAAATCTGGCCATACAAAATCAGCTGGGTCAGACCCCAGAAAGAGCAAGTACCACAAAGGAAGCTTCACTTAGAAACTAAAACCAGCAATTAGCACAATAGTAATAAGGTAGTAATAAGACAGGAATTAAGAAAAAATATCACAGGGCGATATACGATGAGATAACCATGGAACTATTCAGATAGCCAGATTACAACCCGTAAACCAAACAAGGACCGGGGTTGTAACCCTTCGTCTGAACCAAACTTGGAATTCTCACCATTTATCAGTAAAATAAATACAGGCATTCAGGTCATACAGTAATCTGGAACAGAATCAGGACAAGACTAGACTGGTTAGACTTCATCCAATCATTTCACGACCAAGCAAGAATTACGACTTGATACTTTAACTAACTAGGGTTATCACAGGCCTAGTTACTAGCAAGATGCAGTGAGATTATTCCACAGCCACAAGCCCTGCAGACCATCCAGGTTACCCAGGTCGAAAATTAGGGGTTGAATTCAGGTGGGTACATCATCCAGGAAATGTATGTACCCTTAGGTAGCTTGAAGGGTACAACACATGACAGTGTGCTGGAGATGTGCCCTACTCGACGGCAGGCTACAGATCCCAGGCGCGCCCATGTAATAGGATTGCCTGTAGCTGGGAGATCTCTTCATGACTAATGTATTAATCTAGTTATTAGCCTTAGTCCATTTTAGTAGGTACTCCTGACCGTGGTACTCAGGAGTCCCCTCCTAGACATGATGCAAGACAGGACTGGATTATTTGTACAAGCACAATCGCCCACGGTGTCCAGGTCATTTATACAGTCATGTCATGTCAGGTAGCCGTCGCAACAGCTTATCAAGATATATCATGTCAGGTTATCAGGTCTAGAGTTCTTGTCAGGAGTGCGCCACGATGGGCCACTATCAGGTCATGTCATGTTCACTTGTCAGGAGTGCACCATGACGGGTCACTGCCGTGTTCAGGTACATATGCAAGGCATCATAGTGCTAGCATTCAATCAGGAGACCCAAGTTGATCTGGGGTTACAAGACGTGAATTAACAGTAATAATCAAGTAACAAAACATAGAATACAGTCAATAGAAAGCCACGTGGCTCGGACACATACGGCCTAGAAGAGAATCCATGCGGTCGGACTGATGCGGGTCCATGCGGCTCATGCATATACGGTCAGAAATGATCTCATGCGGCTGGGAGGAGAACAGCCCATGCGGCCGAATAGGGTCAGACGTATGCGGCTGAGAGCAAGTGGGGCTGCATGCGGCTCAAGTGGTTGAGCCTTATGCGGCAAGCGGGAAGCAGGGCCTATACGGCTCAAGAGGTTCTCATGCGGCCAGCGGAAAGCAAGTCTATGCGGCTCAAGAGGAGCGTAGCTATGCGGCTGGGGTCGAGTGAGTTCCATACGGCAGGTGGAGGTGTAGGTCCATACGGCTGAATGATCTCGAGCATATGCGACTGCATCATATGTATTCTTATGCGGCTGGGGTCGAGCGAGTTCTATGCGGCTCTCAAAAAGTGGGCCCATATGCGGCTGAATGATCACGAGCCTATACGGCTGCAGGTAGACGGAGTTCATGCGGCTAGGGGGGTTCATGCGGTCAAGAGAGGAAGTAGACTTATATGGCTAGATGAGTTCGGCTCTCATGCAGCTCAAAGTACTTCCAGTCATGCGGTTGAAGAGAACACTTACCGCATGAAATATTCATGCGGTCAAGTCAAGCATGGTTCATCTTCTCCAAAATTTCGAGAAGAAGAACACCATGGGAGCCAAGTCCTCAAGCTCTATAACTCCATCATCCGGAGCCCAAATCCGAACTTCTATAGGTCAAAATGGGGTAGAACGAAATGCTCTACAACATAGAACTATCAAAACTCAGAAATAACAATATTAAGTAGATCAAAACCCTAGATTTCCAAAAATAAAATAAACTTAGATCTACAAGAAGCTAGCCATGGAAAGTGAAAATGCCAAGTATTAAAGTAAGTTAAAATGCTGTAAGGAAGAGAATAAAGCAATAAAATTTGAGTTCCTCCAAGAAGCAAGTTGCACTTGCCTAGGCCTCTCTCTCCCTCTGGTAGGTGAAGAAGTAAATGGAAGAAAGAAGAAGAGTAATGAAGAGAGAGAATGAAGAATGGTTAATAAATGGTAGTGGTGGTGGTAGGTAGGGGGTTCACCCCTTGGTCCATGATGAACCAATAGCAATCCCAAACCGAACCAAGCCAACCCGAACCAAGAATAAACCAAGTCATGAAAAAACCAAGCAAGGAATCATGCAATACAAGATAAAATACGTACACGTATTCCAAAAATACGTAATACGAACCACAGGTATTACAGTCGTCGAGGCGGTCTCAGATGATAGAAGTCTTGATATTGTTTCTGAAAGAGATAGTAACACTAGAAGAAGAATGACCGTGTGAGACGTCAGTTCGAGTCGAGTCTTGCATAGTCATTGAACAAATTGTCGACAAGGAGGAGTTTTTACGAGCGACAATCATGGGCGCTATGGGACCGCGTCGTCCTGGGGGGAAACACGGTATAGCCGAGCTGGACGAACCGCTCAGGTTATTCGAGAACTTTCAGCGGGACTAGCTACTTGTACTGAAAGGGTTGCCGAATAGCAAAGCTATAAGTTCAAGATAGCTTGTAGTGCTAGTGACTAAATCATGTAGATGAGTCGGCATGGCGATAATCCGCGTGTGTGCCTTTGGATTGAGCCTAGTTGAATGTGTGTACGGTTAGTGTAACACCCAATTTTCCAGATGAGAGTAATTTTGAAATTTTGTAATTATAATTATTAATTATTGATATTTATTTCATATTATAATTTTTGGTGATTTTTAATTATTTTTAAACTATTTTAAAAACTGCTTTAAGTCATGACTTATGATTTTGACGTGCTGCTAGTGAAACCCTAGTGACTGCATGACCTAGAGCCTAACCATGTCATTAGGATATTTAATTGTCATTTTTAGCCTAGGAGTAATTTGGTCATTTTGACTTATTTGAATTAATTGATGATTTATTGAATTGGTGAATTCTAGTTGACCTTGACTTGTTGAGACCTAGTGGACTAGCCTAGAAGCTAACCCTAGCCATGGTAACCCTAGTCTAACTTGAGTTAACCCACTTTAGTCATTTGAGATTAGTTTTAGAATGAGGGAATTTGGTTTAGTGAATTTAAGTCATGGCATATGGTTTCATGAAATGACTTATGGCTTAATGATTGTTTGATCATGACTTAAGTCCATGGGCCATTTTAGTAAACCCTAACCCTAATTATTGAGTTTATGACCAGCCATAGGGATCCCACCCTATATAAACACTTATTCTCTAGGGCTTGCCTCTTTCTTTATTCATTTCAACATTGGAAAAGAAAGGTATTTGTTCCCCTTCCAAAAATCCTCATAAATCTATTTTTATTCCTTTTTAATCCTAGCTTCTTGCATTAGAACCTAATACTCTCCTATTTTCTGATTTTGGGGTTTAATCCCAGCTTTGGGTCAATTTGGAGCTTTTGCCATCAAGAGGAGGAATCCCCCATTTGAAGCTTTTCCAAGCTTTTTGCACATATAGGTAAAACCCTTTAAATTAATTTAAATTTTGGTTTTCCTTGCATTTAGGGCTAGATCTAGGAGTCCCCTAGGTGTCCCCAAAATTTGGGTCAAATTCGTGTCCGTTTGGTGTCCGTATCGGACACGTGTCGTATTATTGTGTAGGTGTTTGATTAAATGCCTCAATGGACTGAATGTTAATGTTTTTTCAAAACAAATTACATATTTTGAAAGATTATTATATGTAGATTATGTTTGTATATGACTAAACACGATTTGGGTTGGTTTTCGTGTCCAAATTTGGACACGAACACGTGCACGAGGACACCGTGCAGTGTCCTGCTGCTCGGGCACTGTAGCGGACATGACACTGCACGTCTTGACCCGAAATTTTGTACACACCTAGGACACATGACTGACACAGCGCACACAAAATTTAGGACATTTAATCGAGCGGATTGGGAGAAATTCCATCCGCATCGAATTGGCACTGCACGACACGCGGGTTAAATCGCGTCTGATACGCGTTAATTTCTTTGGACACGTCTTGATTGGACAAAATGCAGACACTTCATCACCTAGCCCTAGTCCTGGTGAACCTAGGGACACGTCCACATGGCACGAAGTGACACGAGTCGCGTCTACGAGCCGACTGCATCGCAGCACGATGCAGTCTGTGCACGCGATGTGTCTGTGCGTATTTTATGACTTGGACACGTCGTGTCCAGTCGTGGAGACACGTGGGAACTCGTGTGGACTCTGGACACGTGTACGACTCTACCCTAACCTATTTTGTATGTATTCCATTTCATTTTCGAATTCAAATGGAAATTTCCCATTCTCACTGATACTGTGTTCAGCTGTGAATGATTTCAGAGGTTAATGTTAATTAAATTGTTAAAAATATGTGAGATAGTGTTCATTTAATGATGTATGATGTAAATGACTGCTTGGGAATGATTTTTTCGTTGGCTTGGTCGAGGATTGCTTGGTTGATTGGAAGTTGGTTTTATTTCTCCTAAACATCCTGAAAATCACTGATACCTACATTCAATTCTGAATCCTAATGTTTAATTCCCTGATTTAACTGATATTGTAATATTAATTGTCATGATTAGATTCATATATAATGTTTATTAGTTACTTAGATGCTAGTGTGTTATTGTGTTAGAGGATTGAAAGATGGTTTTCGAAAATGGGATGAATGGATGGGTTGGACTGCTCAATGTTGATATGAACTGTCATTTCTTTTTTTTCCTGAGATACCATTCCAATTATGTATACACACACCCACAGGACACTGATCTCACACTAAATCTGAGTTGAACCTGGGAATTGATTTCATGTTTTCGCTGAATTCTGAATTGTATGCATTCACACTGATTTGTGTCGGTTTTCTACACTCATTTATACATTCACTCTTCACATCCTCACCCATTTTACACTTGTTTCAGTCCCTATTTGTCACACACACACACACACATGTTCCTCTACATACCACACACCATGCTTCACACACACACAGAACTGATTTTGGGACTGTCCTGGGTTATGGTTGGGAATTGATTTGAAATTGAAATTGATTTGGGTTATAGTACAACTTATTCCTGATATAATATAGTATAGATTGTAGGATTACATTAATGTTAACCTGAGAAAGCCTATGTGGATACACCCACACTGATTTTCTCCCATGGACACATTAATTCACTGTTTACTAAAAATCCCAAATGGCTACATTGTTAACTGCCTTAGTGTAAACCTAAAATCTGAGAGTGAATTCACCATGCCATTTGCACCCTTAACCATGTATACACAGGAAACCAATTTATGTTCTTCACCCACACATCTGTGATCACACAAAAGCTGAATTTTAAACTGAGACTTTCAAACACTGTAAACCTGAGATTCCATCATGTGAACCTGAAGATTAAACTGTTCTGATTTTCCAGGATATCATCTCACATGTGAACCTATGTACACAACACAAAATCTGATATTTCATCCTAACCTATTACTCTCTCCTGCCACCTTGACACACTGTCCTAGGTATCTACACATGACCCACATTTCTGTCTAAACCAGAGCTACACACACAGCTACACTCCCTCACACAAACACACACTTCACTATATACTCTAAACTGATTTCCTATGACACTCTCTACACACATGAGTAAAATCTGAACAAACACAGCCCCTAACCCTTTATGCATGCCTAACTTGTTCACACCTTACACATACACACATTCATTGAGTAGTTTCTACCTACATGTATTGAATTGTATATAGATTGATCTATATAGGAATGGTTGATATAGGATATAAATGGCATTGATTTGGTTTTGGCATATGGTTTTTGAATAGAAGTTTAGCTAGGCCTAGTATGGACTAACCTATGTTGATACCTCACATCACTCACCTTTACACTAAACTTAACCCCTCACATGTTAACTAAACTCCCTTACATGAATACAATGTAACCCTCAATATTGTATGCCTATTTATATATAATGTATGTAATATATATATGTAATATGTGTGTATGAATAAACATGTGAAGATACATATGTATGTAGATATATAGCCATAGATGAATTTCCTATATATAGGTATGCCTTATATATAGTGAGTATATGTGTATGTATATATGTAAACATGTATGTTGGATAACTTGTGTGGCCTTGTGAATGTATGTGATGCTAGGATAGACTGGTTAGGCTTAGTGAGACTTGCTTGGGTTAGGATTGACCTAGTTGACCTAATTTGACTTCTAGGGTTGACCAGAGTTGACCAAGAGTTGACTTTGGTCTGGATTGACCTAAAAATTATGTAGATTGCATCATAAACATTATCTGTCTTATTTTAAACATATTATAACCTGTATTACTCTGTTTAGGACATTGTGACTCCGGTGCAGACATCTGATATTTTACTACCCTTTTCAGAGTATCAGGCGAGTACATTCTCTGATAGTTCTCTCATTTAATTGTCAATTACTGTACTTCAGTTCTAGTTAGTTGTATGTGATTCTCTGTTATAACACGTATGGATATTTCTGGATTCATGTATACGACACACATTTATTTTTTGGCCTCTATTACTGGTATCATCATTTCTGGCTTCTATTACTGGAATCACCTACTGGAATCATTTACTGGAATCATTTACTGGTATCATTATATTTTGGCTGGACTCATCTTGAATCATTGTGTCAGATTTCTGGATTCACTTGCTGGGAGAGGAAATACTAGAGTAAGACATGTAGACATACCCCATTTCTGGAATCATCCTATGCTGGAATCAAACTGGAATGATAGCCATCTCACACCCCGCCAGGTGTGTGATGTGTCGGATTACCTATAGCCGTTTACATGTCGATCTCAGTATTTTAAAACACACTGCTAGAGTATAGGCTGGACTCACCCTGGAATCATTGATCACTATGACTGGAATCGTCCCTTACTGGATTCATCTTGTATTAGATTCATCTTGTACTGGACTTACATTGGAGTTACACTTGTCTACATTGCTGTCTACCTTATATCACATTACCCTAGTTCAGCTAGTTCTATTTTTACAGTCTTCATTGCTATGATTCTTCTCTTGTTTAGTTATTTATCTTCCTTGCACTTTATCTGTCTTTCTTACCATCACCTGAATAAAAATTGCCATATTCATCAATACAATTGCCTATAACTGCTTTATAGTTCTCTGTCATTTACTTGGGTTTCCTAGATGATATTGTGCTCGTTCCTATCCTGACTAGACCTGTTATAAATTTTACAGATGATTGCCCTGAGGACACATGTCCTACATGTTACAGACCAGGAGATGGTTTAGCTACCTTTGGCCCCGACACTCAGGAGTGATCGGGATTTAGTTTAGTAGACTTGCATTTATTTTTATTAGAGCTTGTTGTATAGAATTGAGACTTGAGATGTATTTGAGATTGTTCGAGATGTTGTTATTTTTCAGTAGTTATTGTTGTCTTCAATTTCTTAGTTATACTACTGTGTTATCTTATCGTGCTTAGACTGTGATTGAGTCACACCATATCTTATACTTGTCCTCCGTTCGGAGTTGATCATGATGAGTACATTATATACTGCATGAGTTGATGGTTAGTTAGAGACTTAGAACAGCGTTCTACCGTCGACACTGCGGCGTAGGCTGGACGCTGTTACATACTCGTACCCTCACAGTGGGTGCGGGTCGTGACAGTTAGAACACAATGTTTGTGCCTAAGATTGGCTGTAACGTAGGCGACATGCTTTGGCACGAGATGTGGCATCAAGTCTCAAGTGTTGGCATGTAAGTTGCATAAGTTGGATTTTGGTCATTTCGAGTTTAAGTCAGGAATTGCCACAAGGTAAAGTTGGTCGAGTGACACTTAGTTCACAAGTCTTGATTGGGTCAGTTGATGATTAAGTAGCAAGGACCGCGAGGCGGCAATGTGGTTAAGTCTCACTAAGTTACAAGGCACGGCAAAATGAACTTGTAGCACGGTCACATGGAAATGGAGTCTTAGCGAGTAGTTGCGTCTTTGATTATGGGCCGAAAGACAAGCACGACTTGATAGGTTAACGTTGTTGTAAGCACGGGATGGTCTTGAGACACAAAATAGGCCAAGGCGTTTGTCCTAAAAGCTGATCCTAAGGCAAGAGTAGAAATACAATCAAAAAGGGACTATATTACACAAAGTAAATGAATGTGTTGGTTTTGTATGGGTGGGCGAGGAGCTCATTCCACCAGTATAGTTGAGTACTGACACCCGTACAGTTTTCATGTGCAGATACAGGTAGAAGATCGTGGTGCGGAGCTCGCTTGGATGCGTCGAGGCACGCAGTTCCTTGGCGATTCGAGACGTACGGCCGCGTGGAGTCTGGACTTATACGGGACATAATGTATGGACGTCGCCTTCTGAAGCATCCGTTGGCTCAAGACTTGTATTGAGAGATGAGAGAGAGCTGATTGACTTATAATGTGAGAAGAGTGAGCTTGAGTGATTATAATCTTGGCCTTGCGCCCCATTGTAATCCTTGTTTCAATATCAATAAAATATATCTTTTGAATGACTTGTGTTTTATTTCAAATTTCTGCTGGAATATTCAATCTCTCTGTTTGGGACATCTGTACGACGATCCCGTCGCAGCCGCTGTAATCGGCCGTTAAGGAACCCGCCTTGCACGAGCGCAATCTAGGCTTGTGCGGTATCACGCCATAGCGAGGACGATCGCTCATACGGGAGCGGGACGTGACACTTGTAGCTTGGGACCAGATGATGAGCATCTGTCACCAAGCCGTCCTGAGCTGTTCATAACCATCTTGCTGCTGTTAATGCTGGCACAATATGATTCATTCAGTAGCATAGTAGCAAAATTATAGGACAAAATAATTCTTTTAACACTGACCCACCAATAATTAGTGCAGTGGGCATCTTTGCTCTGGTCTAAAGAAAACACTCAAATCACTGCAAGCATGTATCAAGTAAGGTTCAAAAACTCAGTTTCGGTATCGATTTCGATTTCTGGATTATATCAATCGTTTTGAATTATTCGATTTCGATACTTTCGATATCAGATGGGTATTGGCCGATACTTGGACACATTCCTTAATTAGCATTATATAAATAGCGCTGCTACACTGACCACACGCGGGCCAGACTACCGCCATGTGGCACCCCTATTGGAAGGCCAACCGACGTGGGATCCATGCCAGCAATTGGGGTTCTTCCATGCATACGGGCGGGCCAGCCCGCCTGCGGCCAAGTAAGCATTTCTATTATATAAACAAGACAGAAAAGTGTAAGGAACTACTGAAAGTGAAGATGAGGGAAATTCTTTACATCCAAGGAGGCCAATGCGGCAACCAGATCGGTTCCAAGTTCTGGGAAGTAGTCTGCGACGAGCACGTGTCACGACCCGCATCCGCTTTTCGGATACGAGACGTGTCCAAGCCCAGCCTACGTCGTAGTGTCGACGATAGTATGCTGTCTATGATAAGCATTATCCATACAAGTACACAGTTCACACTTATCATCCACAACTAAGTTATAACAAAAGATTAAACTCAAGTCTCAATAAATAATTTAAAGAAAGATCCACTACAACTCAGCTAGTCTCGGGAACAAACCCGCTAAAATAAATATAAAACCACTGAACCTAAAGTTTGCTAAGCTCACTAGCTAAGAATAACATGAAAAAGAATAAGAAAGAAATATGCTACTCCGTATCAGTAGAAGTAACCGGCATATTGGTAACGTCAGTGTCACCAAGATACGCACCATAAACCTCGGGACAAACTATGTCGTCTAAAGCTGTAAAATAGTTATCCAGTCAGGATTGGAGCAAGATCACCATAACACTATGCTACACAATATATTATACAAGCACGTAAAATAGCAATAAGAAAAAGATGAATATGATATGATACAATAGAGACCACTATAATATGATACAACAGAGACCACTATATCTTGGGAAACAGTTCAAGAGTACAATTATGACATGGAACAGTTGAAGGTATAATTAAGACACGAAGACAATACAAGAGAACGATGAATATAAGACAAACCTCTGGACAAAATGTCAACACGAAATAAATTACGTGTACTGTGTGTTTTAGAATACAAGTGTTTTGCATGTGGACGGGTTAGGACATCCGGCAGTCGGTACGTGTAGTGCCCCGTCCCGCTCAGTTAATCGGAGGAATCGAAACTCCGACGGCGTTCGGACTTAGCCTTGCAACGGCTGCTCGAAGCCATCGCTCGGTCGAGGCAACCGCTCGCTCAGGTGAGGTAGTTTCGGTGAACTTGCCTCATCTTAGCCTTCACATAATAATTCGCATGTTTTCAACTTGCACAAGTAGGCTTGATAATAAAAGAGACGAATTCACATAGCTAAAGGAAATAATTTCGACGGGTCGAATTGAGTTAGAATATGGAAAGGTCCAACGGTCGGCTTAGAGTTGGTGCACGGCGTGCTTTGAAAATGACACTCTGTCCTTCGTCCCGTGGCTTGGGAGAAGGAAAGTTGGTCTTCGACATAAAACTATGAACTTGCATAAGGCATAGGCATCGCCCGCGTAAATGCTCGATAAAGCATATACACTTCCTCGATGCAAGGCTTGGCATAGCCTTTGCTCGTCCCTTGAGTTAAGTTGTAGGCATATGTCGGTCGACCTAAGTCATTCCAAGTGTTGTCTTGCTCTTTCTGCGGTTGTCAAGTCAAATAGTCCCGCGATCCCAAGGCCCGTCATATGAGGTATGACTTGGGCGACAGCGTTGCGTAGAACACGAATTGGTTTAAGGCACGAGCCACAGTTGGTTCAGTAGAAAGTTAGCCACGGTCTGTCGATACTTAAGGAATACGTTATGTTCAAGTTAAGTGGGAAGGCTATGCAGTAGCCATTCCCGGAGTTCAAAGAATATTAAGTCTAAGCGATGGTTAGTCGTCGAGAGAAAATATGTCGGGACTGTGGTTCAGTCTCCGAGGCAACCCTGGTTTGGGGCACTGCAAAAGAAGTGTGAAAAGTGACAAGAGTAAAGCAAAGGAACTAATTGATGATGATGATACCATGCAATTACGTTAAGTCTAGAAGTTAGCGTAGGCGCGTGGTCATGGACAACTTGTCAACAAGGGCGATGGTTTCTTCGAGCGGCAACCCGGGGCCACGGGACCGACTCGACCTAGGAAGAAACAGGTTATAGCCGAGCTGGGTATGAAGCAACCAGTAATTCAGGGACTTGTATCGGGGATCGCTACCTGCGGTGCAAGGGTCCCGATTGCTCGGCTATGTCTACGATAGCTAGTCGATGCCAGTGACCATTCATATAGATGTGTCGGTACGGGTGGCAATCCGCGTGTGTGTCTTTGGACTGAGTTGAGTTGAATGTGTATGCAGTTAGAAGACACAATGTTTGGGCCTAAGATTTGGCTACAACGAAGGCGACGTGCTTCGACACGAGATGTGGCATCGAGTGTTAAGTCGTTGGCATAAAGTTGCATGAGTTAGGCTTGAGCTGTTGCGAGTTAAGTCGAAAAGGGCCGTAGGGCAAGTTGGTGGAGTTACGTTGAGTTTCAGGACACGACCTCAAAATATGAGGCACGGTCGTGCTGTCATAACACAAGTATGGATAAAGTTAGTAAGTGGCGAGGCACTGAGTCGACTTGAGTTTAAGTCAGAAAATGCCGCAAGGCAAAGTTGGTCGAGTGACACTAAGTTCACAAGTCTTGATTGGGTCAGTTGGTGATCAAAGTAGCAAGGGCCGCGAGACGGCGATGTGGTTTAGTCTTATTGAAGTACGAGGCACGGAATGAGAGGATTTGTAGCACGATCACGTAGAAATGGAGTCTCACCGAGTAGTTGCGTCTCTGATTTTAAGCCGTAAGGCAAACACGACTTGATAGGTTAACGTTGTCAGTACGAGAAGAGTCTAAAGGCAAGATATATGTTAACGTTGCGTTGCAAGCACGAAATGGTCTTGAGAAACAAAATAGGCCAAGGCGTCTATCCTAAAACTGATCTTAAGGCAAGAGTAGAAAGACAATCATAAAGGGGACTATGTTGCACAAAAGTAAATCAAACGTGTTTGTTTTGTATGGGTGGGCGAGAAGCTTATTCCACCAGTACAGTTGAGTACTGACACCCACATAGTTTTCATGTGCAGGCATAGGTAGAAGTTCGTGGCACGGAGCTCGCTTGGATGCGTCGAGACATGGAGTTTCTTGACGATTCGAAGCGTGCGGCCGCATGGAATCAAGACTTATACGGGACATAATGTATGGACGTCGCCTTCCGAAGCTTCCGCTGGCTCAAGCATTGTATCGAGAGATGAGAGAGAGTAGAGTTAACTTGTAATGTGAGGAAAGTGAGCTCAAGAGACTTGTAATCTTTGCCTTGCGCCCTTTGTAATCTTTGTTTCAATATCAATAAAAAGCTTCTTTGAATAACTTGTGTTTTGTCTTAAAATTTTTGCTGCTATTATTCAATGTCTCTGCATGGAATTTCTGTGTGACGATCCCGTCGCAGCCGCTGAAATCGACCGTTATGGAACCCGCCTTGCATGAGCACAATCTAGGCTCGTGCGGCATCATGCCTTAGCGAGGACGATCTCTCCTACGGGAGCGGGGCGTGATAGTATGTGAGGTGCAACGAATGCTATCAACATTGACATTGGAAAAAAATTATACATTGCGTAGACCACATACATACTAGTTGTATTCCCCCTCTTGACTCTCTCACAAGTAAACATGATCACTTTAACTTTAAATTTTAACATTGAACATTGAACATTGAAGATAGAACAATGTCACGACCCGCTCCCGAATAATCGGACACGAGTCGGACATGCCCAGCCTTCATTGTTAGACACAATGAAGTAAGCTGTACCAAGCTAGGGAAACTAACCAGATAAACATGAAAGTATAGAATCACAGCAACTATATAATGTGTCCCAACCAGAAAAGAGATGCAATATCTGAATTTATTACAATTCAACTATAAGAGTCTACTAGTCTCAATACATGGAAAGATAAATGGAAAACTAAATGAAACTAGGCCTCTGCAGCCTCTAGGTTACAAGCAGCTCCAGCTGGCTCAGTAGGGAAGGCAGTATCCTGTCCATAGTATGTGTCACACAAAGCCTCCATCTCACCTATCATAACATATCCAGTCAGGAGCGGAGCAAGTACAATTCTAGGTAATGAACAAGACATCATGAAATGAAAGTACAAGGGAACATGGAAAGTACAGGAAAATACAGGTGAATAAGTACATGAAGAACATGAATGTAAGAACATGAAAGAACATGATATGTAAGCACCTGAAAGAACATGATATCACAGGAAATAAGTACAAGGTAATCTCCTGAACATATGTGTAATGCATTTGAAATATAACTAAATATGTGACCGGCTAGGGTAAGAACCTGAAAGCACCTGAAAGCACATGAATGGTGACTTAGGACCCGCGTGCACGATGCAGGGTCTAAGCTAAAACACACCTGAGTTGTTACTTGGGATTGGTCACATAGATAGTATATTTCCCCTCCCCAGATACAAGTAATAAGCACAAGAGAACAAGAGTACCAGAAAGAACATGCCGTGTTGCAATTGTGTCACTCAAGGAAGTACAGGAAAGATAATGTAAAGTACAAAACCGTAGAGTGTACTTGCCTGGCTCTAGGAAAGTACAAGTAGGCAAAGAAACTGGATATCCTCCTGTATGAATAATGATGTATACAAGTTGGTCAAAATCTAAAATAACCAAATCTTAAATCTAGCAAGTCACTTAAGAATATATCCTAAGTCCTATTCTTGATAAACAAGTTCCTATAGTTGATTTATTAGTCTAATTAGATTAAACTAATAAATAGGATAAATATAAGTAAAATCTATTGAAATGAACTCATTTAAAAAGTCATACAGCTGCTCAGGTTTTTGATGCCTGAAACTTCAATCTCTGAACAGCATCCAAGTTGAGGCTACTAATCTCAGATTCTAAACTGAAATATTCAAGTCACCTAATTCCCAGTTGAAAACTCAAGTCACCAAACATTGGTTTCATAAAAAAAAACAGTCAATTATATGATGGCCTGCCCTCATGTCAGTCCAACTTTAGGTCTGATTTCTCAGGTTTGAGAATCCTAGTTACACTGAATTCTCCATGAATAATTACCAAGTGTCTCATGTTCCTGGAAAACTCTCAGGTTTTTGAGAATTTGGTAACACATTCTCAGTTTCCTGAACACACAGGAACATGTTCTCACATATAACATGGTTAACCATTTTACTACCCAAAACCAAATTTGATTTCAACCCAGTGTCCAGCACTTGTCAGTCCAAAATTGTCCCAGGTTAACTTTTGAACTAAAAGCTCATTTCAGAATTTCCCAAATGCAGAACAGTGGGCTAATGTTCAAAGAGCTGAGTAAAACTCAGGGTGCTTTAATAACACTCATGTTTCCAAGCATCAGGGAGGTAAAACGAGTTACAACCTGTACAGGAGTCATAGGATTCAACCATTCACCTGTTACACATGCCAACTCAATCCAGTTGACTGATTCAATCCCATTGTGTTGGTTTCAGACTTTCCTGAATTAACCCAACAGTCCATGAAATCAAAATCAGTGAATTGGATCCCATATGATACAGGTAACAGACTTCCTTAGGCAATCCCAGATACAATGTTCTCAATTCCAGGATATGTGAGATATAGTCTCAATCAAATGAGACTCTAATCCCAGATTCCATGTTGAACTCAATCCCAGCTACAAGTTACTGCCACCATAAAAGTTCTACAAAAGAATTATCAAGAGATCCTGCTTCAACAGGATATCTCAGATCCATGAGACACCCCACACAGGTTAGCCCCCAACTCACTGCTACATCGAGTGAGCTCCAAACCAGCCACTAACCACATTGGTTGCACCAGAAATTAAGGATACAAATAGGAAAACCCTGTCAAAGTTATGCAATCAGTGCATAGGCTTATACCTGGCTCGAACGAACCAAGGTGATACACCACCACAGATTTAGCACGACTTCCAGCATGGTCAGGACACTGTTCCCTAGAATTCCCATGCCACAGTCACAGGAACCATGCTAGGACTGAATTGTATCACAATTCCTCCTTAATATGGATACCTTGAAAATTCCATATGGAACTACTCAATTCTATCAAAACCACTATTGCCTTAAATTTGAAGGAGTTAGACTAATACCTGTAGCCAAATGAAAGAGACTGACCAAACCAATGCTAAAGATGTCCTTCACAACTACTGCTACTCCTGATGAATGAAAAGATCTAGATTAAAACTAATCTATTCCTCATAATTCTACAACTGCCAGACATCCATGAGAATATCAAAAAGAAATCCGATCTATAACAATCAAGGCAAGTGATTACTTACCACGCTCGATTTGGTTGGGTAATTAAATCAAACAGCTGGGCCCTGGATTCCTCTTCAATAATATCAACAACTAGATCACCAAGAAGGAGATCGAATCAATAATTCTCAATATAAAATTATTTATACTAAAGGAATGTTCGATTCCTCACCTCAGAGTTGCTCAAACGACAGTACAAGCATGGATCAACCAAGGAGAACAAGCCACCAATGAAGGAGATCGACAGGAATCAAAGAACCTATGATTAATCGTTGAACAATCTAGCATTAGATTATTGAATGGCTAGAAATAGGGTTGAACGAAATCTACAGAACAATTGCTCACCTCTGCCTCGATTTGGTTACGACCCATGAATCACCAACAATTGCTCTTCCAGTCGTCTTCACGAACTGACGATCGCCTGCAACACCTCTCGATCCAGAAATTGATCAGCCATGGCTAGAGGAAGCTTCACTGGATGAAGATGATCCAGAAGGATGAAGAAGAAAGTGGCTCCTCTGAAGAGTGGGGAGAGAGAGACCTTAAATAGATGATTAGAGAAAGTTTTGGAGGGAAAAGAATGGGATGGAAGGAAAATTGCTGGCACATGGCGCAGCTGTCCAATTCGGTTGGGAGCACATGGCTTGCCATGCCATGGCCGTTAGAGAAGTTTGAAATTTTGTTCAGCAAGAAGAAGGAAACTTCAGTTAACCAATATTTGTGGAATGGAGTCATGGCCTGACTCTATAGGCTGGGTTATGGGCTTAAGTGGAAGCCCAAAATAAAACAAAGTGAAAGTATTTAATGAATTTGCTAAGGAAAAATAAATACAAAATATTGATTTGAGAAGAATAAATATTTAGAAAATTATGGAAAAAGGAAAAATTTAAATTTCCTGAAAAAGTGGAGTTACAAATACTCTCCCCCTTGAAAAATTTCGTCCTCGAAATTGGAATGTAGACACAGGAAAAATCAAAATAGTGAATCCAAAGAGTTGTTTATTGAATTCAAAAATGTATAGAAATACAAAGCACTCAAGTGAACAAACTAGGGTATCGCTCACGCATCTCATCCTCACGCTCCCATGTGGACTCTCCCGGAGAGTGGTGTCTTCACATGACGCGAAGAAGAGGAATAGTCTGGTTCCGTAGGCGCTTCTCCCTACGATCAAGGATCTCTACTGGCTGCTCCTCATAAGTCAATCTCGGCCCACCTCTAGCTCGGAGTAGTCCACCACATGGCTCGGGTCTGAAATATTGCGTCGAAGCTGAGATACGTGGAAGACGTCATGCACTCCCTCCAAGCTAGCTAGAAGCGCTAGTCGATATGCCACCTCGCCAATTGTGCTGTCACGTCGAAAGGCCCGATGAATCTCGGACTGAGTTTTCCGCCTCTGCCAAAACGAATGGTGCATCTGGTCGACGAGATTATTCAGGAACACTCTGCTTCTAACTGCTAACTCCGGTGACCATCTGCTGTTGTCCGCCTAGTGCTTTTGTCGATCCATGACGCTCTGAGCCTTGAGTATAAGTACACATAAGAAGTTTGGGATATCATGCTTTGACAAGGATCGAGGATCAAATAGTCACAAAGTGGAAGGAATTTCAATTACAACTTAGAGGAGCAACATCATGAAGACACAAATATTAAGTATGATCAAAAATCGATAGTTAAACACAGGTAGACTAGAACAAGATAGAAAATCATGGTCAGATGGACATGACTTAAGATCGAAGTTTAGACAAGTTACAAACGAAGTTCGGAATCACAATCTGGTAAAATACAATTTTGAGGAATTCAAAATGAGTTTCAATAGTCCAAGTCATGTAAATGGTGAAGTTACCTGTCTGTTAGAATACAAGGGTTATTAGGTACTATGAAGTAACACGGAATCCAATCGAAGAGTAGTGAGTACAAAAGGACAACCAGGGAGATTTAAAATTTCAGACAGGGAGCAAAGTTTCAAATTATAACGGAATTTCAACTGATATCTGGAATGGTAACAAGATTCCATATATGGGACATTATTCCGAAGGAATAACAGAGTCTCTGAAGCAAGATGTCAAATAAGCATAAAATCCCGTACTGGAAACAAGTTTCAATAAAATCTCGAATAACAATGAAATCTCGAGCAAAACTTGAATTGAAAATGAATTCTCCAATAAGGTACATAGTGAAAGAGAAAAAAAAAATAGAAAACAAGTATCAACAAGGTCGTGAATAAGGAAATAAAATCTCGAATAGAAAATCTTGACGAGGAAACAAGATATCAAATAGGGGACAAGATCGAGCAAAGTTGTGAACGGAACAATTTTCAAATAGAAACAAGCTACGTAGGAAACACAATCTCACATAGGGAACAGGTCGAATCCGAAGTTTCAAACGATGTCTTGAATGATGAATAGAAACAAGTATTGAATAAAAATCAAATTCCAACAAGCCCCAAATAGAAAACTGAACTTCGGAAAGAAACAAAATTTACAAATTGTAACTAGTCCTGAATAGGAAACAAAATTTCTGAGTAGAATCTCGAAAAGAGCAAGGTTACGAAGAATGGATGGAGGAGTATCAATCAACGAATAGGAAACAATATCTCGAATTAAGTTTCGAATACCAACCAAGATTCAAAAATAGAAACAAGAAGTTCCAAGAAATGGTCTACATGCTAAAAGAGTTTTAAGAAAACTAGATTGCTAATCAAGATACATGGTTCTCCCAATCATGTAAAAGAAATCTTGTCTTCAGTCTATCTTCAGTATTCCTCCAGAACAGAAATCTTTCTAACCTCCTTCAATTGTCCTGGCGTAGGCTGATCCCTGCAGTAGTGCTTCATGTGGTTGCCGAATCTAGAGAGGCTGGTCCCCTTGCTGTAGTCCTGGTGCTTCTCGCGTTCGTCCTTGGGCAGCGGGATCAATGGCCTCCGGGCAGTTCTTAACTTGGTGGGCAGGCGATTAGCAGTACAAGCATAGCCTTCGTCTTTGCGGCATTCTTCGTAGTGGTGTCCTGAGCGAAGACAGAAATTACAAGTGGTCGTCATTTGAATCTGAGTCTGGATCTCCCGCTGGGCTGAAGCGCAGAGCCTCTGATAAGAATATACGTCTATTGACATGCTGGCGGTTGAGATCTGCTCCCGATGATGCAATTGGTGGTGTGACCGAAGAAATGCCGACTGAGTGTTGTGACGATTTGCGGGTCCAGGGTAGTTGTTGTCTTTGTCATAAATCTTCATGTCTTTCATGAGCTTCAGCTTCCGGTTTCGTTCCATTGTCTACGCTACATTCTGAATCTCCAGGCTGGTGGCTCTAATCTTCAGAGAAGTCGGATCCTCACATGCTGAGATGATCTTCAGTGGCGGCTTTAGGTTCTCGATCGGCTCTCCGGTGCAAGATATGCACTCGGTGTCGGAAAAGTCCAAGTGTCTGAGCGTCTGGAAATCAGAAGTTCTTCCTGGCTCGGAGAGTGTATCCACAAGTCTGACTTGGAAAGGGTGGCCTGCTTCCTCTGGTTGTCAAGGGACTCTTCAGACGTCTCCGTCAATTACGTACTACCTACGGGGATAGTAGAGTGGTAGAAGGTAGTGGAAGCTCGGAAACGTCAAGTGCAGGTGAATTGACAGTTCTGGTGTTGCATGCTTTTGTACTATCTGCAAAACAGAAAACTGTTAAAATAACCTAGACCTACATACAACAAGTGTTTATAGAATATCAAAATACCTGATACACCTGATATACCTGATATACCCTTATTTTCCGATTTTCCTATGCTGTGATCAAGTTTCCCTAATGTAAATCAAGTCCCCCAATAGTACGCTAAGTCCTAGGTACCATTAGGATGGACCTGCATGGGCCACCACTAAAAACATGTCACGACCCGCTCTCGAATAATCGGACACGAGTCGGACACGCCCAGCCTTCATTGTTAGACACAATGAAGTAAGCTGTACCAAGCTAGGGAAACTAACCAGATAAACATGAAAGTATAGAATCACAGCAACTATATAATGTGTCCCAACCAGAAAAGAGATGCAATATCTGAATTTATTACAATTCAACTATAAGAGTCTACTAGTCTCAATACATGGAAAGATAAATGGAAAACTAAATGAAACTAGGCCTCTGCAGCCTCTAGGTCACAAGCAGCTCCAGCTGGCTCAGTAGGGAAGGCAGTATCCTGTCCATAGTATGTGTCACACAAAGCCTCCATCTCACCTATCATAACATATCCAGTCAGGAGCGGAGCAAGTACAATTCTAGGTAATGAACAAGACATCATGAAATGAAAGTACAAGGGAACATGGAAAGTACAGGAAAATACAGGTGAATAAGTACATGAAGAACATGAATGTAAGAACATGAAAGAACATGATATGTAAGCACCTGAAAGAACATGATATCACAGGAAATAAGTACAAGGTAATCTCCTGAACATATGTGTAATGCATTTGAAATATAACTAAATATGTGACCGGCTAGGGTAAGAACCTGAAAGCACCTGAAAGCACATGAATGGTGACTTAGGACCCGCGTGCATGATGCGGGGTCTAAGCTAAAACACACCTGAGTTGTTACTTGGGATTGGTCACATAGATAGTATATTTCCCCTCCCCAGATACAAGTAATAAGCACAAGAGAACAAGAGTACCAGAAAGAACATGTCGTGTTGCAATTGTGTCACTCAAGGAAGTACAGGAAAGATAATGTAAAGTACAAAACCGTAGAGTGTACTTGCCTGGCTCCAGGAAAGTACAAGTAGGCAAAGAAACTGGATATCCTCCTGTATGAATAATGATGTATACAAGTTGGTCAAAATCTAAAATAACCAAATCTTAAATCTAGCAAGTCACTTAAGAATATATCCTAAGTCCTATTCTTGATAAACAAGTTCCTATAGTTGATTTATTAGTCTAATTAGATTAAACTAATAAATAGGATAAATATAAGTAAAATCTATAGAAATGAACTCATTTAAAAAGTCATACAGCTGCTCAGGTTTTTGATGCCTGAAACTTCAATCTCTGAACAGCATCCAAGTTGAGGCTACTAATCTCAGATTCTAAACTGAAATATTCAAGTCACCTAATTCCCAGTTGAAAACTCAAGTCACCAAACATTGGTTTCATAAAAAAAAACAGTCAATTATATGATGGCCTGCCCTCATGTCAGTCCAACTTTAGGTCTGATTTCTCAGGTTTGAGAATCCTAGTTACACTGAATTCTCCATGAATAATTACCAAGTGTCTCATGTTTCTGGAAAACTCTCAGGTTTTTGAGAATTTGGTAACACATTCTCAGTTTCCTGAACACACAGGAACATGTTCTCACATATAACATGGTTAACCATTTTACTACCCAAAACCAAATTTGATTTCAACCCAGTGTCCAGCTCTTGTCAGTCCAAAATTGTCCCAGGTTAACTTTTGAACTAAAAGCTCATTTCAGAATTTCCCAAATGCAGAACAGTGGGCTAATGTTCAAAGAGCTGAGTAAAACTCAGGGTGCTTTAATAACACTCATGTTTCCAAGCATCAGGGAGTAAAACGAGTTACAACCTGTACAGGAGTCATAGGATTCAACCATTCACCTGTTACACATGCCAACTCAATCCAGTTGACTGATTCAATCCCATTGTGTTGGTTTCAGACTTTCCTGAATTAACCCAACAGTCCATGAAATCGAAATCAGTGAATTGGATCCCATATGATACAGGTAACAGACTTCCTTAGGCAATCCCAGATACAATGTTCTCAATTCCAGGATATGTGAGATATAGTCTCAATCAAATGAGACTCTAATCCCAGATTCCATGTTGAACTCAATCCCAGCTACAAGTTACTGCCACCATAAAAGTTCTATAAAAGAATTATCAAGAGATCCTGCTTCAACAGGATATCTCAGATCCATGAGACACCCCACACAGGTTAGCCCCCAACTCACTGCTACATCGAGTGAGCTCCAAACCAGCCACTAACCACATTGGTTGCACCAGAAATTAAGGATACAAATAGGAAAACCCTGTCAAAGTTATGCAATCAGTGCATAGGCTTATACCTGGCTCGAACGAACCAAGGTGATACACCACCACAGATTTAGCACGACTTCCAGCATGGTCAGGACACTGTTCCCTAGAATTCCTATGCCACAGTCACAGGAACCATGCTAGGACTGAATTGTATCACAATTCCTCCTTAATATGGATACCTTGAAAATTCCATATGGAACTACTCAATTCTATCAAAACCACTATTGCCTTAAATTTGAAGGAGTTAGACTAATACCTGTAGCCAAATGAAAGAGACTGACCAAACCAATGCTAAAGATGTCCTTCACAACTACTGCTACTCCTGATGAATGAAAAGATCTAGATTAAAACTAATCTATTCCTCATAATTCTACAACTGCCAGACATCCATGAGAATATCAAAAAGAAATCCGATCTATAACAATCAAGGCAAGTGATTACTTACCACGCTCGATTTGGTTGGGTAATTAAATCAAACAGCTGGGCCCTGGATTCCTCTTCAATAATATCAACAACTAGATCACCAAGAAGGAGATCGAATCAATAATTCTCAATGTAAAATTATTTATACTAAAGGAATGTTCGATTCCTCACCTCAGAGTTGCTCAAACGACAGTACAAGCATGGATCAACCAAGGAGAACAAGCCACCAATGAAGGAGATCGACAGGAATCAAAGAACCTATGATTAATCGTTGAACAATCTAGCATTAGATTATTGAATGGCTAGAAATAGGGTTGAACGAAATCTACAGAACAATTGCTCACCTCTGCCTCGATTTGGTTACGACCCATGAATCACCAACAATTGCTCTTCCAGTCGTCTTCACGAACTGACGATCGCCTGCAACACCTCTCGATCCAGAAATTGATCAGCCATGGCTAGAGGAAGCTTCACTGGATGAAGATGATCCAGAAGGATGAAGAAGAAAGTGGCTCCTCTGAAGAGTGGGGAGAGAGAGACCTTAAATAGATGATTAGAGAAAGTTTTGGAGGGAAAAGAATGGGATGGAAGGAAAATTGCTGGCACATGGCGCAGCTGTCCAATTCGGTTGGGAGCACATGGCTTGCCATGCCATGGCCGTTAGAGAAGTTTGAAATTTTGTTCAGCAAGAAGAAGGAAACTTCAGTTAACCAATATTTATGGAATGGAGTCATGGCCTGACTCTATAGGCTGGGTTATGGGCTTAAGTGGAAGCCCAAAATAAAACAAAGTGAAAGTATTTAATGAATTTGCTAAGGAAAAATAAATACAAATATTGATTTGAGAAGAATAAATATTTAGAAAATTATGGAAAAAGGAAAAATTTAAATTTCCTGAAAAAGTGGAGTTACAAACATTGAACAAAAATATTAAGTGAACATGTATGGTTATGGTAACAAGTATAACTTTCGTGCACCAATGATATAGAAGATAAGACTATCAATTTAAGGAAAAGAATAGCATGCAGCATAAAATAAAGGTAACATAAGTCATAGTGATACTTATCTTGCTCCGCTAGATGATGAAGTCACAACTCAAACGTCGTAGACCGATCTACCCCGTCACATAAATAACCATAAGTTAGATTATGAAAATCCTACTCTAAAAATCCTATAAAGTGGCTACTAGTTTAACATAACTAATCCTATTAAATTCTGAAATAAATCATATAAAACCTAATTTAATCTCTAATATAATTCTGGAATTAAGATTAAACACTAATTTTTAGTCAAAGAAGATGACGATTTCTAATGCGGAACCCATGGCACGCAAATCAAGGCACATCGATGACTAAGTAGTCAAACGACACGAACTCGATGATTTGAGTATGCACCCTAGTATATTTCAGCGCTATGAGTGCACTGGAATTGACCGTGCCATAAAATTACGCTTTGGTCAGAAGATATCGCCGTTATGGCTAACCATAACCAAATTGATGATTTGTCGGCAAAACTAAGTTCTACGAATTACTAAAAATACTAGATGAACTAATTAATTTCTGGGAAAAATATATGTCGTATATATCTGTGTTAGCTTTCCGAAACTTCAAACGGTTCATGATTCGGATTCCTGATTCTCCCAGAATCTCGAAAACACCGAAACGTGTCAAATTTTGGACAACTAGCACTCTACGAATTTCCCAGAAATTCAGGTTTAGAAATTACAAAAATAAATTAGATATTCAGGAAATATACTCAATACGCTTTCATAAAAAAAAACGGCGCGTGAAAAGCTCTTCTGGTTTGGCGGCAATCACTTCGGAAAGTTGGAAGAACCCTATATCAAACCCCACTCTCAAATTCGGCCAAGAAAATAGGGTTTTGAATATAATATATATATATATATATATATATATATATATATATATATATATATATATATATATATATATATATATATATATATATATATATATATAGGAGAGAGAGAGGCGGTTCAGCCTGGGCGCCGACAGGTGGGCTGGGTTGGAAGCTTACTGGATAATTATTTTCGGAAAATAGGTTTTAATTACCAGAAATAATTTTTTAATCAGTTTTTAATCAATTAACTCAAAATAAATATGTAAAAATATTAGAAAAATCTGTAAAAATTCCAGAAAGTATAAAATAACATATAGAACCCTAGAAAAATATTTGGGGTCAATATTTGCTCATATGCTAGCACAATAAATTCTAAAAGTCCTAGAAAATAGATTTTTTTCTATATTTGATTATCAAAGTTATTCCAGAAAATACCAAAAAATCCAGAAAAATCTAGAAAATAGTTTTTGAGGTTGTAGAGCCTAAATAAAATACGAGGTCCCAAAAATAACCCCGAATGGCCATATGATAAATCATGAAATTAAATAAAATATATAAATCTTCACAAAATAACTATTTAAAAGTTATCTAAAATATCTAAAAATCATAATAAACTATAAAATAGCTATAGAATGTTTATATAACCTACCTAGAGGCTATATAACCATAAGATGGTCCTAACTTACCTGTGGGTATAGGCATGACATCCTATGATCATAGAAATCAACCATAATCTAATCAAATAAAATTTAAAAAAATCCATAAATTTTTAATCGGGGTGACAGATGCCACATACTGTCCCCCTTAAAAATATTTTTGTCCTCAAAAATCAAACACACAAGTTTATACATAAATATAGTAATATATGCAAGCAATCTTCTATGGCAATCTAATAACAATTCTTACCGTAAGTCATGGGAGGGTCATTATTGAAAAAGAAATCAAACTATCATGGCCATAGGGGAATACTTCGTGTCTTCGATTGCTTTTTTTTTTCGAAATAGGTGACGAAAAACAATAAGAGTTCAGGGGAGATGGGATCGATTTGCAAATATGGTTTCAAGGGCGATTAAATAGTTCAAAAGGGAGTCGTCAAGATCGTTGCGATTGAGATCCTAGAGGAAAATTTTAACTATATCTCAATCCATGTAGAATAATCATGCGAAGAGCGAACCATGTGCACTAGGTTGATCAGACCATCATGAACCAGTTCTGATTAGACAATACATTAGTAGACATGCCCAGATAACATATATCTTGAACAAGCTCGATAAAAGGATGAGCTTGCAAAACTAGGCTATTATAGATGCATTAGTCAAGATAGTTAGAATTATGAGTACATGAGAAGATGAAGAAGGTGTGAATAGTTCAAGTTCTTCAAATAAAATCTAAACTCATCCGGTGTTTGTGCCTATACATTCGTCCTATTGTCTTCTTGTCTAAGGTCATGGTTAAGGTCAAAAAGAGTGTTAGGTCATGAGGCATTCTACCCAACTTATAAGAGTTAAACGAGTAATGTGATGGGACAATGGAACATGTCTACCTAGCATGAGTTACCTTCCTAACCTTTATCAAGCACGAAAGAAGGGATAAGAACTACGATAGAAGGAATCAAGCAAGATGCAAATCAAGAAAGTCAGGCGAGTGTTCAAAAATGGAATCGAGGAAGAAGGTCAGGTATGTGTATGAGATCCTAGACTCTATTATTATATGTGGATGATGTAACTCTCCTATAAGTTATTCTAAGTCTTATCTTCAATTCTATTTACAGTCTCATAGCTTGTACAACTAAGTTGAAGTACTAACCGTGAGTTTGCAATCTTATGCGAAACCGGACCTACATGGGCTACCATAAAAACTTGTCACGACCCGTACCTACTTTTTCGGATACGAGACGTGTCCAAGCCAGCCTACGTCGCAGAGTCGACGGTAGAACGCTGTCACGGCCAATATACTCAAAATCACAAAATAACTTTATTGCTCATTCACATCTCTAAATTTATTTACAATATTTATATTTGAAAGAAAATATAAAATTCTTACACATATTTGAAATGGCTACAACATCTATCTAAAGTCTAAGTTTTGGCCTGCAAGTACACCCGTATCTCCCAATGCTAAGAGAAGCCACAAAAAAATATTGGCTTCCAGTCAGGAATAGAATGAACACATTCTCACAACAGAATCAATAAATGACAAAATCCATAAATCTGTAATAATACTGAGATACATGCTAAGTGGATAAACAGGGAATCATGGTAGGAATTATGCGAGTAAAAGCAGGAAGACATGGTACACAACACAAGCAATGACAAGAAACTGTAATGTAGCAAGACTATATCTAACAAGTGATTTGAAATACACTTTCGACATGTAAACGGCTAAGGGGTAAATCCGGCACCCCGTACGTGAATTGTGCGACTACTATCAGGAAAGAATAGATATTTTGGGATATTTTTGGGTATATTTACATGTCTACTAATGAACTTCTCCGCCCGGCTAGTATCTATGGATTCAAACAAGTCACGAACACGAAAATATATTGGTCACGAACAACATGCAAGAATCCATAACTACTATCTCGTGTGACAAGCGTGTCAAGAATCAACATGATATCAATGTAAAACATTATTAAATACAGGAAGTATAGAGATAATCAAATATGAAAACTATCAGAGATGTACTCGCCTGAGGTCCTGTGCTGGTGAAACCGATAATACTATACCACTCAGTGAGCCACAACAGTCAACAAATGCATAAGTCGCCGGATGCTGAAATAAAAATTACCAATGTTTTTATAATAGTCAAATTAGCTAGAATTTTCTATCGTTGAGTCCAATTATGGACACAAGGGCAAAACAGTAATTTTGGGTCAAAACTGTGTCCGCCGTTGGACCCGCTTTGTACCGAAAAATGTGTCAGAGTCTATGGTCTCTAAAGTCGTCAAACTATATGTCTACAGGTCCAGTTTTTTGATAGAACCCAACCTTATGTCCAAAGTTGGATTCCGGCGGGCCGTGCACAAAATCGCCCGTTGAGTCGGATCGTGGGGCCCACAAAACGACGATCCGGTCAACTGTCTCAGAATCGGACCAAACTTGGCATACAGGACCAGAAAAATGATACGGTCCTATTGGCATAAGTTTTGTCTCGATCTGACGGACGTGCACAAAGTAATTGAAAAATTTGCAAAGGGCCCGATACGATGAATTTCGACGGATACGCATGAAATTCGTCGTGCACACGCAACAAATTTGAATTTCGTCAAAGCCCACACGTCTACAAAGCTGATACACACCTTTCGATGCTTTCGGTTCGTGACCACGTCGCCCAGATTGGCGGGACGCACGTCGTATAGAAGGAATTTTCTATATTTTTAATATTTTAAAACAATTTTTTGTTCAATTTTGGGATTCGATTTCTCGACATGTAGTCGATGATTTTGGCTTATGTAAAAACGTTTGTGAAGGCCTATAGGTTATCTTTCACTGTTTTTAATTTGTTTTCAAAAACTCCTAAGGGTTTGCTCAGAATCTATCTTCTAAATAGGGTGTTGGGGACTGTTCTCATGAACCGTTTAAACAGACTTTTGGTCGATTTCGAATCGATTTTTCGATAAATCAAAGGCAATATAATTAAACCTAATTGAAGAGTTATGCAGAGGGTTAGGTTGTGGTCGTACCAGATCAAGCGGTTCAAAAAACGATCCACTATGTCCGACGAAATGTCGCGACGAAGTTGGGCCCATCGCTGTACCGATGCTGCTGTTGTTACTCCGTTTTCTCGCGCACGTCCGGCCTCCGGCGGCTCGCGTGGCCGCGCACGGCGGTCTAGGAGCACGCGTCGGTGGTCTAGCGGGTGGGGCACGATGGTGGTGGTGGCACGATGCGTCGAGTCTTTAGGTTTAGGGTTGGCGAATATCCTCTCCTCTTTCTCTTGGGTTTGCTATATACGAGGGTTGCCCTGTGAAAGTGTTCGGGTGAGGCTCGGCTGGGGGGGGGGGGGGGAATTAGCTGGGCTGGGGTCTTTTCATTTGCGTGGGTTTTTGGTTGTTTTCTTTATTTCTTTTTCTTTTTCTTTTTATATTCAAACTATAAATAAATATTTGTATATAAATATCCATATATAGGTTTATGTATAGGTATTTATACAATACACACACACACACACTATATAATATATATATATATATATATATATATATATATATATATATATATATATATATATATATATATTTATATATATATATATATATATATATATATATATATATATATAAATATATATATATATATATATATATATATATATATATATATATATATATATATATACATATATATATTATACTAACTCCAAAAATCCATGAACAAGCATCTAAACCGTTATGACATATCTAAAACAATTATTAACTTGGTAAAAAAATTATTTATTATATATAGCAATCATTGATTTATAAAAATAATAATTAGACCATTAAATAAACACGAAGTATATATATATAGCAATATACGACCCAATGCATATTTACTACCATTTGTACACTTACCCTATAAACCCAAATAAAATCTAGGCAATTATATTTAGAAAATGCTATCTTAATTCCAAAGTAGAATATTACTATAACTAACGATATTATATATATATATATATATATATATATATATATATATATATATATATATATATATATATATATATATATATATATATATATATATATATATATAGGGTCGTTCTACAATATATCCCCTAGAAAAGGATGTATCGATACATCCAAAATTTGGACCGTTGGATGTTGATCCAATGGTTCGGATTGAATAATAGAGTAGAAACATCATTTAATGCTGATTTAGACTTTTGACCTGTTGGTAACTTGCTTTAGCAGGTCATTCTTCACTTTAATTTTTTCAATGAACACCCTAAATTAACTCATATTTACTCTGTCTTTCGTCCATCCAATTTAAAATTTCGTAATTTTTTTGGTTACAGGCCGTGGTGGTGGTGGTGTTGGTGGTAGTGGTGGAAAGAGAAACGGAGATGAAGAAGGAAATAAGAATCGGTCCAGATCGCGTCGAACGTCATCGAGCCCTCCTAGAACAACGAGGAGTACCAGCTGTGCCGAGAAGAATCGGTCCGATTCGCGTCGGACGTCGTCGAAATCTCCTCGAACAAGAAGAAGTACCAGCGGCATCGCTCTAATTTTACTGTCCATGCCATTGTCAAAAATCTTATTTTTCATCTAATAATTTAATATTTTGTTAATAAAGCTACATGTCGGTGGTGGTGGTGAACTGAAAAAACCTGCTTCTGAGGTCGGGCGGATCATCTGCTCACATATTTAAAAAAAATCTGTATTGATCGGACGAAATATTTTTTTACTTTTCTAATGATAATATTTTCGAAGAGAATATTTTTTTTGGACGGTGAATGGCCATTCTCTTTGCTTTTAACACGGAGAATGGCCATTCTCTTTACTTTTAACACGGCAAATGGACGGAGAATGGTCATTCTCTTTGCTTTTAACACGGCGAATGGACGGAGAATGGCATTCTCTTTGCTTTTAACACAGAGAATGGCCATTCTCAAGGAGAATGGTCATTCTTCGTTCCTTTAACATGGAGAATGGCCATTCTCCGTTCTTTGAAAACGGAGAATGGACACTCTCTGTGCTTTTAACAAAGTATGGTACATTTAGGACTGGAAATGTTCAAGTATCTCATATTTTTTTCACCAAATATTTATAGTATTTTTAATATCATTTACCAAAGTATATTAATTTAATATTAAATCATGTTCAATAAAATCTGAATATCATTTTATCAGGCTTCCACTGTATGGCCGCACAAAATTTCTTGCGAGTGTTTGAATATAATTAACCTACTATCAAAGAGAATTTTTCTTACATTACATTATGCATTACACTGGCATCGACTTCATACTGATGGCATCGATGTACTGATGGCAATAACAAAGGATGAACATACAGGATTACAATTATGCTTCAGCAATAACAAGGGATGAACAGGCAAGATTACAATTTTGCTTCTGCAATAACAAGGGATGAACAGGCACCGACATCGAATTTATACTGATGGCATCGATGTAATAATTTTTTACAGAAAGCAAAACACATTACAATCAAATAAAGTTTTAGTGATCCCAGGAACGCATCCGTAATGAGGCCATCTGTAAATCCTAGGAATGCACTCAGGACTCGTAAAATCTGTGATGGGCATCTGCAAATAAAAGGAATATACCAAAATATCAATATCATCTATGAAGGCCAACTGTCAATCAAATAAACGCTTCAACCAAAAAATCATAATCAAATTAAGTATACTTCATTCCAAGTCCAATAAACTGCATAATTCACGTTACAGTAATCTGCCCAATCTACGTTAGTAATTCAACATAGAACCTGCATAATTCATAATACAATAATCCAAATAAATATCAGACCTACTCTAAATTTAAGACCATATTACATTTTCCAAACAAATTACGAACTATGCACTTAGTACAAGCAAAAAGTTTAGTCTTACAATATTTCAAACACAAAATTTAGTTTGACCGCCATGACCAACAAATATTCAGAACCATATTACAAGTCAAATATTACTTCCAAATTGAAATAAAAGATTCAAAACTAAAAAGATGAATCTTCATAGCCTTCTCCATCTTCTTCTTCTTGTTTCTTTTTTCTTCTTCTTCTTCTTCTTCTTTCTCAAAATATCCTTCACCTACACCTTGAGGGACGGATTAAGAAAAATTATAGTCAGTATGGACTCACTATATGTAGAAATGACATCCAGAAACATAAATAGAAGTATCAAAGTGATGGCTAGCATTAAAGTGTCAATGTGTACAGTGTGTATTTTTACATAAGAGTTTGGGTCAGTCCCATTTACCTTCTTTACGAGGGAAGAAAAATCTTATTCTTGGTCAGCAAATTCAACCTCTATCTGGTTAATCTTATCCTGAATCAATTTATGGTTGTCGGATATAATCTTCATCTCTTTGAAGATATTTTTAAAGTTTGTAGCAACAAAATTGTATAGATCATCAACCCTGTCCTTAGTGTTTTTGATTCCATAAGTTGATGGTTTTTCAGATGTTGATGGTTTGCTTGCAGCTGCTGCCCGTTTTCCAAACATTCGAGTGAAGGTTAGTTTTCTCATTGGGCCTTTGTTTTTAATATAAACATCACCTGCTAAGCTTGGGATAGAATGTTTACTAGCCATCGAGCATACAAATCCTCCGAAAGGGAGAGCTGTCCTTGCAGTTGGTTTTTCCACGAGATGCATCATTCTACTGAACATGTAGGAACCTATATCCATCCTTTTTTCTTCCCCATATAATAAAGAAATTTTACTCTCTCGGGATGGATGGAAAACTCATGTCCAGTAGGGTTGAGTGTTTGACATACGTAGGCATGCAACAATTTATACAAAGTTTTTAATTGATCTTCGTATACATTTTGAGGGGTCTTGGCACCCATTGATACACCTGTAATCTCATGAATTGCATCCATCATGGAAACATTGTCAATATCTTTCATATCAAACTCAGGAACTGAATCAAATCCATAAAATTCGTTGATGACAGTAGCATTTACCCTAATCAATTTCCTTCTCAGAAATACCAGTTGTTGATCCTCTTCTTTTTCTTTAATTTCAGCCGGAAGATTTGAGTAAAATTTTCTTACTATTGTTTGGAAGATTTTCTTAAGACAGGATTTGTTCAATTTCTCCAATGACAGAATTTCAATATATCCAGGAAAGCTTCGTCTTCGACATCATCCATCTTAATTGATCTTTCAGACATGACAGCCTTTTTTTTGAAATATTTAATATAAATCTTCTTAGATTTATAGTCTTTAAATTTTTTTACCTCCTCTCCATCCTGGGACTTATTTGATGATTGCTCTTCCTCTTCATTTTTCTCTTCTGATGATGATTCAAAATGCTCAGAGTACGCTGATGACTCTGTATCCGTTGCCACCTTAGCCTTCGCTTGAGTTTGCCTTCGATCTTCATAAGTTGAGTCTTCCGACGACTCTGTATCGAAGATAGATTTTTCGGTCTTTGTCGAGCAATGAGTTTTTTAGCCTTTTTTGCAGGTGGCTTGGCTGCCGCCTCCGTTTTCATCGTCGTCGCCGCCGTCACTACTTCCGCCGCTGCCCTTTCGGCCTCTGCCCTAGCGACCATAATCTTGGATTTCGCCGCCCTTGCAACTTCTGCCCTTCTGGCCTGTATGGCATCCCTTTGTGGATTCTTCTCCTTCGGCGACGGTCGTTGTTTCTTCGATGGCATTTTGAAAAGAAGAGGGTTTGGGAGAAGAAAGAGGGTTTGAGAGAAGAAGAGGGAAAATTCGACCGTCTTATATGACCATGGGAAGTGGAAAAAATTAGAATAGTTTTGAGTCTTAAATTAAATTTATTACTATTATTACTAGTATAAGACGGTCGAATTTATTACTATTAAATTTAAAAAAACTACTTTCCAAAATTAAATTTATTACTATTATTACTAGTATATATCCATGTGAAATCACTACATAAACCTTTGGGATTTTGAGACCCTAATTTTTAAAACTACTTTCCAAAATTAAATCTATTACTATTATTACTAGTATATATCCACGTGTTCCGTATAAATTATTAAAAAATTTGGCAGAAAAAATGTGGTGGAAACATGTTTAATTAAAAAAATTTGACAACATATTTAAGAATGTGAAGTTTAATCTCAATATTTTCATTTTTCGAATATTTGATTAAATTTTTGAACGTTTGACGACTTGGTAAGAAGACTATGTACTTGAAAAGAGTAAAATTGAAACACTCAAAGTTGTCCTCTATTTTACTTTGTAATCATATTTAAGATGGATTTGACGACAAGATTGACGCTGGCAGCATAATTAATTCGATGACGTAACAAGTCATTGATGGGGATATCGTCGCTGATATATGGATTTGACGTAACAAGATTTGTTAATTGAAAAATAGATAAAATAGTTAGTCGCTTGTAGCCGAAACCAAATTGAGTTAACAAAATATTATAATGCATTAAATCCCAGCTTCGTCGTCGGAACATTCTCCGGCGAAGTATACAAGAGGAGGACAAAAAGCTGTAAAAAATGAAAAAAAGAAAAATAAGAGGTCTACCCCTCACTGGCCTGGCGGAGGATCTCGGTAAAGTCCTACAGGGTGCGCACACCCGCCCTATGGCACAGGCGGTGAAACGCTTCCCTCTTCTCCAGAGAATTCCGTTCCTCTGGAGTGATCGGCAACAGGTCAAAGTTGGGCGCCGGATGAAGAGGTCGAGCGATGACCTCCAGTGACAACCCGCAGGAGGTCAGGAAGTTCGTAGCCGCTGCCAGCCAGTCATGGGCCGGAGGCGGCACAGAGGGTGCTCCATGCGGAGAGGCTCGACGACGACTGGAAGAAGACTCTGGCAATAGTTCCCAACCAGATGATCTTTTTGGAGCCATGTTAAATGTGCAACCTACTCATTTGAATGGGGACCCCTATGTATATATATATACACGTTCCTAACCGAATCTTCTTATTCCTTATTGGAAGTTGGGGATATTCAATTTCTTATTCCTTATTGGAAGTTGGGGATATTTCTTATTCCAAGCTTAGTTGGTTGTGCTGTTTGGCTTTTACATGGAAGGCCTAGGTTCGAGTCTGGTGTTTGGGCTCTGTAGAATTTTTCTATTGTTAACATTTTTTGGGTGCTATTATATGCTTTTAACTTAGTATGGAACAATTTTTGGAACTGTTAATGGCCATTCTCCGTTCCTCTAACACAGAGAATGGTACATTTAGGACGAAGAATGGTACATTTAGGACGGAGAATGGTAAATATAGGACGGTGAATGATACATGTAAGACGGAGAATGGTACATATAGGACGGAGAATGGTATATTTAGGGCGGAGAATACATTTAGGACGGAGATATGACGGAGAATGGTACATATAGGACGGAGAATGGTACATTTAGGACAGAGAATGGTACATTTAGGATGGAGAATGGTACATTTGAGACTGTTCTGTAGGGTTGTGAATTTTAAATAGTTTGGCTGTTTAGTTTTATTTTGAATCTATATAAATTGGTTTTGAAGGCTGGTGAAGATGAATAGTTTGGTTGTTTGCCTGTATAAATAGATTTTAAAGGGTTGTGAAATAGAAACCAATGTTTTCGTATCGATCACCATTAATTATGGTAAATGGCACTGATACCACTAATATGAGTGGAATTTGCACCGCCAGAATTCATCTTGAAGAAGGTAAAATCTGTGTTGGAAAATGTCGAAATCTCTTGGATATGATTACACTGAGATGTTGTATTAATGGTAAAATCTGTGTTGGAAAATGTCGAAATCTCAGAAGTGAGCCGTCTTAGGCGACATTATATCACAGTCCATTTTATTTATAAAAAAATTAATCATGTAAAAAATTATTGACAAAAGTAAAATTTTGTAAAAATGGAGAATCGAACTCAGAAAAAATATCTTGCATGCAAGTTTCATTTTTTCATATAACATTATGTTCCAATGGTAATAAATTTTATTTTTCATTACCATTTTCTAAAGGTTATTAGTCTCAATAGAAAATAAAAATTTAAAAAAAAATTGTACTTCAAATCTCTTGACATATAAATAGTCACCTGAAAAATACGAAAAGATGACAACTGACTTTATAATATTCTAATTAAAATACGTACAAAGTACGTATATGTAGACTAGTGAAAAATATAAAGAAATGCACGCATGCATGCATGCAAATGTTTTCACCATTCACCCCAGGAATGATTGATGATATCTAAATCATTATACATCTCGTATCCTGGTTCCCCTGGGACTGGGATTACATCATCAAAGGGTCGTTTAAACATCTGTATTAAATAACAAATTTTCCAGAGGTCGTCATCGAAGTGCACGTTGAAGCACCCACGTATGTCGAGCACGCGAAGACCCTTGCAGTTGCATATGATAGATCGCAGCGTGTCTCCATTGAACATGCCGAATCCCATATGTAGGTGCTCGAGACGCGGCATCGAATCAGCCACGGCCTTTCCCTCCGTCTCGTTATGCGTGTCCAGCACGAATCTGTTCCTGAGCATAAAATTTGGACGTGACATGTTCCTCCTCAGCTTGACCAGACAGTGGCAATACTTTTCGGCGAAAAATATTCCAGTCAACGTGATATAGAGGAAGTAGCTAATGTCGAGTTCTTCCAGCACCGGAAGAAACTCCAAGTGTCTCACGAAAGTTTTATCACTCACGTCGCACTTCGGAATGCGCAGCACCTTTAGAAATTTTCCACTGTATTATAAAAATGAGAAAATATCAATAGAAATTAACAAAAGTATACGTAAAATTTTGTAATAGAAAAATAAAGTATTAGAATAAGACCAAATAAAATTTTGTACTGGCCTTAAACATGCAAAACAGAAGGCTGCTTCGTCGAGCTTGTACGCAGAGAAGGACCCTAGATATCTCCTACTGCGAGCCACGAGCTTCTTTACGGTCAAACTAATCTCAGCGGTTTGCTGGATCCTCCGGCACCACTGTACCAAGTCGACGTTAGACCAATAGTCTAAGGGACCGTTGAGCGCCTTCCACCACGAACGGCAAACTGGGGCCACGTTGCACATTACCTCGTCCGTCGGCATCCCCGACAGTACCAGTATCATCGAGAGAATCTCGGTAGGGATGACGGCCCATCCGCTGCAGTTGATCTTGCTCTTGCACCTCTCCATTGCGACTATTCTTCTTCTTCTCTCCTTTGTTTCTCTCTAGTCGGATGTGTTCTCTTCTTTGGAATAGGCTATTTAACCCTTCGTTTCGGGGGTGTAACCCGTTCGTGGAGGGGTGTGACCGAACAAGGCACGAAACTATTAGAAAATAACGGTAATGCCACTGTATTAATATTAGCAATTAGTCGTTTGGGCTTCCAACATATTTGGGTGATACCATCTCCCATTATGTGGCATCTGACATGGCAGATGACATAACAGCTGCCATGGCAAATTTTAACCCCAAAAATTAATTATCCAAATTTTTTTAATGTTAATATTAATGTTAATGTCAATATTAATATTAATATTAATGTTAATATTAATGCTAATGCTAATATTAATGTTAATATTAATGTTAATATTAATATTAATGTTAATATTAATTAATGTTAATTTAATATTAAATTATTTATTTACTATTAATGTTAATTTTACTATTAATTTTATTGTTAAATTTTGCCATGTCAGCTGTCATGTTAGCAACCATGTCATATGCCACATAATGGAAGATGGTATCATCCAAATTTTTTGGGAGCCAAATAGCATTTTCGTAATATTAGTTTCAATTATATTGTAAATTTTAAATTAACAGAAAAGCCAATATAGATTTAATATTAATGCTACTGTTAAATTTTCCCGATCATACCTCGATACTTACGATTGTCGACCGAGATACCGTCTTCATCATTATCAAGTTTTCACCCGAATCATCGTCCTCGCTGGGGCATGATGCTGCACGAGCCTGGAGTTGCGCTCGTGCAAGGCAAGATAACAGATTCACAATAGTGTTTATAGCTCAAATTGATAACATAAGCAGCGGAAGAAAAACGTAGTATACAACAAGAATCCCTTTTATTGATAATGAACTGAAGGTTATAATGGCTCTAAATAGCCCAACTTAACATGCCAATTGGCTACAACGCTCATGATCTCTCTAGCTCACAAAGGATTATATTGTTCCATACATTATGCCTCTTTATAGCCAACAAGTAGTCTTCGGCTGAACATCTCCATGTCGCAAGTCCGAACGCCAATGCGGTAGCTCCTCTTGAACGCTAAGGACTCCATGCCTCGGCACGTCCAAGCGGAGCCCCGCCTCGAGCCGAACATATCCTGAACTTGTCCACTACCGTGTCCCTGCGGCAGATACAGTTAGACATAATCTTAACATAAACATAGTGGTCGTGCTCATCTCTGTCCCATTTCGCCTAGCCTGCAAGGTTAGAAATTTACATAAGAAATTATATCATTTCACTCAACCAACCAACCGTAAACTTAAACATATGCATAAGGGTGGCAGGCCCTGCGCCTGCACCCAGCGCTAATCTCAGCCCACCGGCCCTATCTATATGAAGGTCACGGTGTTTCGTACCGTAATGCATCTTTGGCATCCTTATGTGTAAGCCTATGATCGCTTCGATACGGGTTGCTAGCCCAATATCCGAGGGATCCCAAACTTACTGATATCATAGCTTATCACAACACTGGACGGTCGTAACCCGTCCTAATGATGTACACCATAAATACCATACATAATTCTCTCCTTTGAACTACTCGGTTGATTTGGCCTACCGCACTCATGCCACACTCCGTTGCAAGACGACGATTTGGTTTTGCAGACACTTTACTGAATAAGGCAAAATGACGACCTCTTATCGTCCTGCGTAAAAGTATAGTTTGCACACCAGATCAACTAAAATTAGCACTTGCTCAAACGGGACATATCCTTTGCATCGATTCGATTCATAGATTCCAATCGACTCAAAGCTTACCTTTGGCCAACGTAACTCTTGCATCTTTGTCCCCAAACAGAATGGGAATGTTGTAACGCAAACTTGGTTCATGGTCCAGTGTTTCCATCGTCCAAGTCATACTTTATATGACGAGCTTTGAGATTGTTGTAGTGCCCCGTCCCTACATTGACCCCTGTTTTTGTCCACTGGGTGCGCGAGAAAGGAACAATGTCACTACCGATTCGGTTGGGACCGATAGGTCGGAATCGGCCGGGTCGATCGAACGGGAACGGTTGAATTAAGATCCATTTCATATTATGGAATGGCTTCTCTGGAACCAAGTCCCATATTCAGCTGGTTGCAGGTGATCGCGTAGGCGACGTCAGCACAGCCAACCAGTCACTCGCTTGAAGCAAGTCTAAGGCGAGTGGCTGACCTCCTTTGTCTCGTCCCTCTTCGACGTCACTGGCATCACAAGCCATCCTGGACGTATAGCTTTGTTAATCGGGGTCCTTTCAACGCAATTAGCTAGCTCCGTTGCAAGTGCTGAAACCTTATGCACGACTATACCCTGTTTCCTCCTAGGCCAAAAGGGTCCCGTGGCCCCGGATTGCCGCTCGAGGAAACTACCGCCTTGTCGACAAGTTGCCCATAACCGTACGAAGATATATTTTTCTTTTAGTTATTAAGACATAGCCTACATTCTCTTTGAAAACTCAATCCTTTTCCCGTGTTCGTGCCCTTGCATTTATCCTTTCATTCGCAACAACATTATCGATTTATCTAGGAAGGGGGTCGAGAAGAGAAGGGTCAGCCACTCACCTTGAGTTTACTTCTGGCGAGAGAATGAATCTTAATTCAACCGTTTCCGTTCGATCGACTCGATCGATCCCAACCTATCGGTCCCGACCGAATCGATAGCGACAGTGTTCCTTTCTCGTGCACCCCGTGGACGGAGTACGGGGCACGAAGTAGGGACAGGGCACTACAGCTATAGATTAAGATGTCGTCTATGAACACTATCACGAACTGATCCAAATAGTGCATGAAGAAACAATTTATGGGGTCCATGAATACGGCTGGCACATTGGTCGCTCCAAATGGCATAACAAGGAACTCCCAATGTCCATACCTCGATCTGAATGATGTCTTCGGAATGACTTGCTCTCTGACTCTGATCTGATGGTACCCTCATGACCGTAAGTCAATATTCGAGAATACAGCCGCTCCCTAGAGCTGATCAAATAAGTCATCAATGTACGATAATCAACACATAATCTTGATGTACTATCCTTCTTCTTCACAAGAAGTATCGGTGCTCCCCAAGGCGATCCACTAGCACGAATGAATCCCTTGGTTCTGAGTTCTTCAATCATCTTGTACAAGATTTCCAACTTTGAAGGTGCCATCCTGTAGACTCTCTTCGATACTAGTGCCGTCCCTGGAATCAAGTCGATGGTGAAAACTCTGCCTCACCAGAAAATAAAAACTCTACCTCACCAGGAATACCAAAAATAATCCTGCCGATATGGCAGTCTATTCTTGTGTATTGCTCCTTCAACCAATCCATTCCTAGGCCAAGGGACCGATTCGGCCCGTCGCAAAAGGGACGCCGTCTAACCCAGCTATAGTCTGTGATGGCTTGACATTGCCAGTGGCCTTCACACCCTTTCACTGCTTAACAAATACACGTGACACGAGACGGTGCTTGCTATACTTCGATAGCCCAACAAAACTCTTTTCTAATGTGTTCGTGCAACGACTTGACAAGCAAGAGATACGTCAAGTCTTGCATCGAGGGAACGTGCTGTGCACACGTTCGACTTGAACAATCAAGTTCTTTGGGTGCATAGACTTAAGCAAGAAGCAGTGAAATACGACTTAAACTACAGGAAAAGCGAATGTTAATATTAATTGTAGTTCCAATTACATTTTAAATAAAAAATACAATTTTAACTTTAACTAGTTTGAAGTAAATGTTAAATGAAAAACTATTTAAAATTTTAGTATTAATATTAGTTTCAATAATATTATAAATTTTAAATTAACAGGAATGCCACGGTATTAGAAACCTAGCTAGCTGATGTCACGTTGCTCGGTTAGTGTTCGTCTAAACTCGTACGTGCGAACTAGTTATTAGTAATGAAAACCAAAAATTAAATTTTAAGTTTAAAATTTAGTCGAGCTCGATCCTTTCTCTTTATCCCATCTCCCACACTCTCTCTTTCTCTCTCTCTCTCTCTCTCTCTCTCTCTCTCTCTCTCTCTCGGGTTCTCTCTCACAGGTTGTGTTCTTTACACAACAGATCCCATAGTATTAAATGCTGCTGCATGCGTTATCCTACACAATTTAATAATAAACACTAATACCATATCATTAGAAGAGTAAAAGTTGTCTTGGAAGTTGTAAAAAATTACTTTGTATTGTCTTCTCAATTTAATAATAAACACAACACATAACTGTAGGATGTGGAAAATTATGACACGCTGTCATTTTAATCCTTACGCTCAAAGCCATATGCTCAATCAAGGCCATACGCTCATCTACAGGCCATATGCTCAGTGAATATTTTATTATTTTCTGGGATGACAGTACGGCATATATTTAATAAAGGATGAATCTGACACGTCGTCTTTTGTGCAAAGGCAGCTGTCCAATGGAGACTAGCCGTCATATAGGTTTTCAAAGAGTTGGTTTTGTCTTTTACGAGGACAACTCAGCAGATCATTAATGCAAAGCCATCATTACTGTTAGTTTTGACAGTCTGTCAGCCGTCATATCTGCAGTCACGACGCTCGAGAAAATCTTTTGACAGTTATTTGAAGATATGGCTTATCAGAGAAGATTGATGATGGCCACGTGGCTATTTCTTCAGTGAGCATATGAAGTTTATACGACTCCCTCCTTCATTGAGCGTATGAAGTCTATACGACTCCTTCCTTCTTCATTGAGCGTATGAAGTCTATACGACCCCTTCCTTCTTCAGTGAGCGTATGAAGTCTATACGACTCCTTCCTCATCAAGTGAGCGTACGACTCCTTTCTTCTCCAGTAAGCGTATCAGCTTTATTTTGTTTCTACATCATCCAAGTCAGCGTATAACTCTCCTTCAACGAGGCAGCGTATTACAGCAACCATATCCAGGATTACAGTCAACACACGTTCTCACGTGTCCTGTACCAGTTATCCACTTCTCTAGAAGTTATGCAACGTGGCATCCAGGCCATCAATCTCTCCTGAACATGCTCCACTACTTTCAACCGCACGCTAATGTGTCTCCATCAGAATTCGCCACGCGTCCCTGCAGTTATGCACACGTCAAGTAACTACCTGAGCGTATGCTTAAGGACAGTTATCCTGAACTCTATAAAAAAGAGTTTCTTCATCTTCATCAGACACTACAGACAATTTCAGAGAGAACAGAGAGATTGCCCAGTTGCTGTCCAAGTTCTTCAAAGTTCGAGTATTCTTCATCGCATCGTCCAAGGGATAAAGTAATCGTCTTCTAGATTAGATTCCTACAGTTGTAATTTTTTCAGATACAAAATAAATAAAGTGAATTTATTTATGGAAAACAAATTGGCGACTCTGCTGGGGAAAGCTGTCTCCTCCAATGAGATAGCAACAACTCAATGCGATACTTCGTCGATCGGCTTGACGAAGAAGACGATGGTTGTACAATTCGACCAATCGGCTTATGAAGAAATGCTCAAGGCGAAGGAGGGCCGCACTGCTTCCTCCGCTCTTCCTACTGCCAAGAAGAAGGGACACTCCGTCTATGTCCCTAAGTCTTCTGCAGCAGTCCGAGACGCTTCTGTCACTTCTCATGCTGACAAGAACACGTCTTCAACTTCCATGAAGCACACTTCGGCTTCTCGGAACACGGCAACAGTGGCTTCTCCTAGTCACACTGACAAAGTTGGTTCTTTAACCAAGTCAGCGTGTACAAGGAAAACCATCTCTGAACATGTCAAGGTCCCTTCTCCCTCTATTCTTACGGCAGCAGTCGGCTCTTTAGCCATTGATGACTCTGAGCGTATGGCATTCAAAGGGCAGCGTACGGCAAAGGCAGCGTACAAAAGCCAACATCAGGCAGCGTACGCTGAGCCAAAGCCAGTGTATGCTAATAAAAAGGCAGCGTATGACCAGAAGTCCAAACTGAAGTCAGCGTATGCTAACAAATACAGTCCTTTGACTGTTTCTCAAAATCAGATTGGGGGTTCTCTTCTACAGAACATACAAATGATTCCCCCTCAACTTGCACATCTTGTGCCAACCAAGGAGAAAGACTCTTTAGTCAACTCCTCTACTCCTAAGGTCTTTACCTCTGGAGTTAATTTGACTAGTACTCTTACTAGATCAAACAATGGAAAATGCCTTTTGGCTAATTCCTCCAAAGATGGATTATTACTGACTCCTAGTCGAAATAATACTCATCTTCCTTCTCTCAAAATTTTTCGGTCTGAGAAAGGCAAATTACAAGTATCCAAGACTGATATCAAAGTCAAATCTCCTACGGATCATCGTAATAAGCTTAATCAGAATCGGTTCGGTTCCACTGAGACAAGTATATTAGACCCTGATGCAGAATATGCCAAGAACTATGTGGCTCAAATTAATAAGTCTTTATACGCTCAGGAACCAAGAAGACAGAAGAACAAAAGACAAGTTTCTACACAAAAACTATCTTCAAATACTTCCCAATCTGTTCCTACAGATCTCCGGGAATATTTGCAAAATAAACAGAGAATTGACACTCCATCAGGCTATGATATTGCTCATATTTGCCACGAAAAACATGGTTGCAACTTCCAACCTCGAGTTGTAATTCAATGTTGTTGTTCACCAAAAAGACAATCTGTTTTCGAACGGATTCAATATGAACCAATGTTGGATGAAGATGAACCTCTTTATGCTTCTGTCAACATGACTTCCAGAAATATTGGGGGTAGCATACGGTCTGATGCTATATCAGACTCTGAAGATGGTGTTTATCTCGGCACTCGATCCAGGACCGGAGCCTTGACCAGAGCCTCTTCTTCTTCTCATCCAAGTGGTAATCCGGAGATCACAGAAGACTTCCTTGGAGAGTCCAATTTTCCAGTATTGACTCCTGTAAAAAGCTCTGGGAAAGATACTGATTCACACAGTGATGATTCAGAACAGACTGTTTCATCATCTATTCCTCGAATGATTACCACTTACATGGCAGAGGGCGATCATGAACCCTCAACTAACACCGAAGCTCACGAACAAAGGATTTCTTCCTTAGAACAACAGTTGCAAGCTATGGCAGATACGTTGAATGTTATGCACACTCTTATGCAATCTCAGCATCAAACTCAGCAAGTCCAACAGACAGCTCCTCCAGTTATATTAAATACTCCTGTTGTTCCAAACCCGGAACCCTCTACTATTCCGGGGGTACAATCTAATGGTCCTGAACAACCCACTCCAAGTCAGTCTGGAGCTGGGGGTGGTACATATGCTGCAGTCCCTTCTCCTAATTACACTCAACAAGTTACCACTCCCCAATCTTCTGGAATTGTTTCTGAAGAGTTAAAGAATCTCTGAACTCAATTCGAGGCATTCAAACAAAAGGATGGTTTGCAAAGGTTAGGTATCAAGCAACCTTACCCGATAGAATAGAAGCAGGTATCGTATCCACCAAAATACAAACCTCCGACCATCTCTTTCTATGATGGGACAACCTCCCCAAGTCAGTTCATTAATCATTTTGAAGTAATGACTGATCAACTGCAACCAAGTGACGCCCTCCTTACTCGAGTGTTCATTGGATGTCTCAAAGGAACGGCTTATGAATGGTATAGAAGTCTTCCTGATGGGTGCATTACCTCATTTGCCGGTTTCAAGCAAATGTTTCTTGAACGATTCTATGAAGGGCTCAACGACATGACCATGTCAGCCCTCATAAGAATTAAACAGAAAAATAACGAAACAACCGAGGACTTCATTGAAAGATTCAGAAGAGAAGCCCTCAAAATGCCTCTCGGAACGCCCGCTGCTGTTACCATCGGCACTTGCAAGTCGAATCTTTTACCAATTATCAGCATGTGGACAGGGTCCACTCAGTTCCAAGATTGGCCTTCTTTCATTGTCAGTGCCAAGCCTGCCGAGGTCAGTGCTGAGACCTTCAAGGGTCTGGGGGTACAAATGGCTCCCAAAGAATCAAATCAGAGTGCTAGCAATAGTACTCGACCCAATAATCGCAAAGGGAAAGAAGCTCTTGAAGTCAATCTCCAAAGCAGTAGTCAAGAAGTAAAGACTACCCAAGCTACTTCAGCTCCAACAAATCAACAACAGAGATCTCCTCGGTCGAAGGAAGAATATTCTTTCGACGATGATGATGTTCAGGGTATCTTTGAATGCTTACTCAAAGGTAATAAGATTCAATTGCCAGAAATTAAAAAGCCTGATGAAGCCAATAAGACAGATCATCCAAAATACTGTCCATATCATAGAATGCTGGGTCATACAATCCGGTTTTGCTATGTATTAAAAGGGAAGATTCAAGAGATGATTAAATCAGGAGCTGTGACATTAACACCCAAAGACAAAACAGTCACAGCAAATGTAATTTCAATACAGTTCGGTGACTTCCCTCCCTTAATGGTGGAAAGTGGGATTATTCCTATCCCCAAAGCAACTCTCGAAGTTATAAACATCCCACCAGCACAGAATGACGGACTTGTTCCTGTCACAACTAAGAAGGGAGAGATCATGTGGATTCACCCGGATTTAATGACGGAGTTTGAAACGTCTTCCTCTTCTCCTCGAAAGACTTCCTCATCTAAAAAGAAGCTCGGGAAGACTAAGTCATGCAATGTGACTTCTAGTTTCACACCCGATTTTTATCTAACCTCTACTTTCATCTCAGCAGGAAATTCACTCCCTACGGAGATAAAATCTGTACCTCAATTTGAAGATAGGTACAAACCTGCTTTTCATTTATACAGTTCACAATCTCGTGAATTGATGGCGAAGATGGGTTATGATCTAGCCACTGCTCCGGGTTTGAACTCAGGCGAGGGACTCTGAGCACCTTTAGCCATCACTATGAGACATAATCAATCTTGTGTTGGCCTTGGTTTCTGGAATGAAGCTCTCATCAAACATAAAAGAACCAAGAGCAAAATAAAGAATTGCAGCATGGTTTCTATAGACCTTGAACCAGAATCTGAAGTTGAAGTTTATGCTGGAACTCGGTCAGGAAAAGTATATCTGAAAGATTATGCTGAAGTTCTTGAAGAAACTTCTGAAGTCCCTCCGGTTACAGCTTCAACTCCAGTCTCTACTGAAGAGCCTTTAAGTGTTCCTGTTGAGACAGTTCCTTCTAAACCAACAGCAGCTGACAAAGGCAAACAACAAGTCCGCTTCGACAAACCATTGAAGAAGTCATCTCCTACAGGACTTGAAAAGCCTTATAATTTTGATATATTGGCTCAACTAGCTAATACCCCAGCTAAATTATCAATCTTCGAGCTCTTACGCCTCTCTAAAGAGACTCGAAAAACTTTAAGTGAAGCACTGCTGCAAGCAGAAACCTGCTTAACTCTTCTCAAGAAATTGGAAACCGAACCTGTTTCTCATTGCCATAATGTATTGGAATTTATTCCAAACATTACCTTTACGCAGGACGATATGCTGCTAGAGGATAATCGACATAACCGTCCTTTATATCATACAGGATATATTGATTCTATGAAGGTTGATCGTCTCCTGATTGATCCAGGATCTGCTCTCAGTATTATGCCAAAAGCTATGCTAGACGCACTGAAGATACCTGTACATAGCCTTTCCAGCACTATCACTACCATCTTGGGATTTAATCAAGGAAAAAGTGAGCCTTTGGGCAAGATTCGTCTCAAATTTCAAATAGGCGATCTTCGCACTAAAGTTACTTTTTACATCATCGACAATCATGGATGCTCATACAATGCTCTGTTGGGAAGACCATTCTTGCATGAACATAATGTCGTTCCTTCGACCCTTCATCAGTGTTTCAAATATGTTGATGATAATGGAGAAGTTTAAAAGGAAGTTGCGGATCTCTATCCATTCAAAGGAGTTGAAGCTTACTTCAATGACGCTTGCATGTACAAAGATGAATACTCAAAAGTCTTGCAAGCTATGGATAATGATGATGAGATAGCAAAAGTTGGCACTTTTGTTATTCCTGTAAAAGGGCGTATCACTCCTCCGCAGTCTGTTAGATCATCCGAAGAAGGCTCACTGATAATTCCTGTCAGTGGACGTATTATTTCATCACCTGCTCAGGCTTCACTAAGTTCACTGATAATTCCTGTCAGTGGACGTACTACTGTACCGTCTTCCCAAGCTCCACAAGGCTCACTGATAATTCCTGTCAGTGGACGTACTACTCCCCCTCCACCTTCTCAGGCTAGATCAGATACTCTAGTCATTCCAGTCAGTGGACGTACTACTTATCCACGATCTTCTTCAAGGGAGCTCACCTCTTCTGAGCCTTTTGTTATCGATCTTAATCGAAAAAAAATTCTGATCGCTCTTCCTCTCACCCTTTTATCATTAATTTGACTAAGTCTGATAAGGCTCAGCCTTCTGTTGTAAATACAGTATTAATATTAATGAAGCATCTCCTTTGCAGTATATTGATGTCTGTAATCATGTACAAAGTTATTTACAATTGCTAGATAACTTGGAGTCATTAACTATAGGGGTTGTTCAAACTCTTCATACAGACGTATCATTGGAATCCATACAAAAATCATACTTCGTGGTCCCTGCTAGAAAAAAGGGAGAAAATCCGATCTTCTTTTATAAAGGACCCCAGAATCCTCCTAACTTGGAAGAAGATGACATAAACGATGATACTGGAAGGTTACAACTGCGTCGCTACAGTCAACAATCCAAAAATATCATCAAGAATATGGGTTATGACTTTAGAACCAGTCTCAATAATGGAAAAGGAAGAAGAGTGCCTGTTCGAATTCCTCCATTAAAATACGGAAGGACAAAATGTGGTTTAGGTTACATTGCTCCTACTTCCTTTATCAACATAGTCCATGAAGATTCAAAGTCCGATGAAGACGAACGATCTGAGTCTTTTGATTCTCTCTCTTGGGATTCTGACACGAGTATTGGCGATCTTCATTGTTCTATTTTGTCCGTCAATATGGTCTCTGTTGATGGCCCGCAGGAAAATGATAAAGATGAGGATGATTTTAAAATATCACCCGAATCGGAACAATGGGCTCAAAGATTAGATAATCAATGGGAATTCAGGTTCGAGCAGAGAGAACCTCCTACCGAAGATAAACTGATCCAAATTGATGTTGGTGAAGAAGGTTCTCCTAAACCAATATTCATCAGTGAAAGTCTTTCAGAAACAGATAAGCAAGACATGATCAAGCTTATTCGTGATTATATCGATGTCTTTGCCTGGAGTTACGAAGATATGCCAGGACTAGATCCGAAGATTGCAATACACAAACTCAATATCATGCCAAATGCTAAACCGGTCAAACAACAACAGCGACGATTTCGTCCAGACATTATGGATGCAATTGAAGCTGAAGTCAACAAGCTTATGGCTTCTGGATTTATTCGAGAGGAACAACATCCTGAATGGGTGGCTAACATCGTTCCTGTCCTTAAAAAGACAGGCAAGATCCGAGTCTGTATAGACTTTCGCGATCTCAATGCGGCTAGTCCTAAAGACGAGTTTCCTCTTCCAATTACTGATGTCATGATCGACAATACATGTGGTTTCGAACGAATGTCATTTATGGATGGGTATTCGGGATACAACCAGATCAAAATATTTCCAGATGATGAAAAATACACTTCCTTCAGAACGCCGATCGGTACATACTGTTATACAGTGATGCCGTTTGGTCTCAAGAATGCAGGAGCAACATATCAGCGAGCAATGAGCACTATATTCCGCGAACATTTCCGAAAAATAGTCGAATGCTATGTTGATGATATTGCAGTCAAAAGTCGACGAAAGGAGGATCATATCCAAGATTTGAAGACTATCTTTGATTTAATGCGTCAGCATCAACTTAAAATGAACCCTACTAAGTCCTTCCTGGGCGTCTCTAGTGGTAAATTTCTCGGCTTCGTCATTACCGCTAAAGGTATACACGTGGATCCCGAGAAGATCAAAGCCATTCAAGAGATGCGTCCTCCACGCACCTTAAAAGAGCTACGAGGATTTCAAGGAAGAATTGCTTATATCAGGAGATTTATTTCCAACTTATCAGGACGCTGCATACCATTCAACAAACTTCTGAAGAAAGGTGTATCTTTCGTCTGGAACGAAGAATGTCAAAAAGCATTTGACGATATTAAACAGTATCTCATGAACCCTCCAGTTTTGGTACCTCCCGTCTCGGGGATACCATTCCTTCTATATGTTCGAGCCATGGATCATTCTCTTGGTGCATTACTTGCCCAAAAAAATAAAGATGGCCATGAACAGGCTATTTATTGTCTCAGTCGCACAATGACGGGTGCTGAACCGCGTTATTCTCCAATCGAGAAAGAATGCTTAGCATTAATGTTTGCTGTTCAGAAAACACGACATTATATTATCGGTCAAACGATTCATGTCATTTCCAGAGTGAATCCTCTCAGGATTATGATGAAGAAACCTGGTATTCTCAACTCTAGACTAGCTAATTGGGGAATCTTGTTAGCTCAATACGATATGCATTATATTCCTCAGAAGTCGGTTAAAGGACAGGCTCTTGCAGATTTTCTGGCTGCTCATGCAATTCCAGAAGATTCTAAATTATATGATGAGATTCCTGATGAAGTCTTGGATTCAAATCTGATTTCTGAAGAAGTTCCTACCTGGCGTCTATTTTTTGATGGAGCATCTAGAATAGGTCCTAACGGCAATATTGTCGCTGGAGTTGGGATTGTTCTTGTATCCCCAGAAGGACTAACTATTCAGAGGGCTTATTCTCTAGATCAATCATGTTCAAACAATGTAGCCGAATACAATGCATTACTCATTGGTCTTCAACTTGCTAAACATCTAGATATTCAATATTTGGAAGTTTATGGAGACTCCAAGCTTATTGTCAATCAGATCAGAGGAACGTATGAAGTTCGTCATCAGGATTTGATACCTTATCATCGAGCAGCACTCTCTATAGCCTCATCTTTTGAAGACTTCTTTATTGAACATGTTCGACGAGCCTATAATGCAGAAGCTGATGCTTTAGCTAATCTTGCCGCTGTGTTAACTATACCTATCAGACGTCAGCAAGTAATAGTGGTTTATAACCGAGAACTATTCTGTATTGAGAATAATTTGGCTTTGGCTTTTCCTCACAAACCAGACAAAGATTCTTTCAACCTTGATGCTGGATTAAAGTTTGACAAAATGCCCTCGTCTTCCTCTGATTCTACTATGGAATATGTCTTTTCCAATGAAACAGAAGCCATAATTGAAGACTGGAGACGCCGTTTATAGATTTTGTTTTGTATGATATACTTCCTGATAATCCGAGTGAAGCAGCGTCTATTCGACGTTGATCTCTCAGATTCTATTATAATCATACGACGAAAATATTATATCGTCGGTCTTACGACGGTCTTCTCCTCCGATGCATTGCCGGTGAAAAAACACAACAGATTGTCCGTGAAGCACATGATGGTGTTTGTGGAGCCCATCAACCAGGTCCTAAACTTCAAGATCGTATCCGACGTATGGGTTATTATTGGCCCACGATGGTGGCTGACGCTATTCAATATGCTGAGAAATGTAAAGCCTGTCAAATCCATGCAGACTTTATTCATCAACCGTCAGAGTTCTTACATCCAACAGCGGCATCATGGCCCTTTGAAGCTTGGGACATGGACGTCATTGGTCCCATCAACCCACCATCATCAAGAGGACATCGGTTTATTTTAGCAATAACCGATTACGTTTCCAAATGGGCTGAAGCAATCCCTTTATCTGAAGTTAAAACTTCTAGTGTTATCAACTTCGTCAAACATCATGTTATCTATCGATTTGGTGTTCCTCGGCGTATTATCCATGATAACGGACCGCATTTCGTCAGTCAGAAATTTACTCGATTCTGCGACGATCATCGGATTAATAATTTAGCTTCTACAGCATATAATCCAGCAGCCAATGGATTGGCAGAAGCTTTCAATAAAACAATCATCAAACTCTTGAAAAAGTTCATTTCTTCCAACAAACGCAACTAGAGCGAAAAGCTTGGTGAATATTTATGGGCCTACCGCACCACAGTTCGCAATGCGACTGGATGTACACCTTTCTCTTTAGTATATGGGTATGAAGCTGTTCTTCCCCTTGAGATCCAGATTCCTTCTCTAAGAATTGCAATCTCTAATGAACTGACAACAGAAAATAATGATCATCTTCGACTTCAAGAGTTGGAAGCTCTAGATGAAAAACGATTATATGCTCAACAAAATATCGAGCTGTATCAGGCCCGAATCTCCAAAGCTTTTAACCGGAAAGTCAAAATCAGAGCATATCAGAAGGAAGAACTGGTCCTTACTGCCAGACGTCCTATGACCATGACACATATGAGCAAAGGCAAATTTGATGCGAAATGGGAAGGCCCATTCGTAGTGAACAAAGTCTTCTCTAACGGAGCATACCAGCTTGCCTCTATGGATGGGAAAGTCATGATGATGCCTATCAATGGCAAATTCTTAAAGAAATATTATGTATAATATTTTCATCATTCCCCAGCAAATATAAAATCCTTCTTTACAAAAGTTATTTCGATATCATTATCCCCAGAAGAAATTGATATTCCACCTTGTATCATCTTCCCAGAGAATTTGATATTTCGTTTTATTAGATCCCCAGTGGTTTTAATAAAGATCTTGTATAGAAAATCATGTCCATATTACCTCTGAATTTTCTATCTCAAATATTTAGTCTTTTTGATTTCTGAGTCTAAAGATCAGTGAATAAAGGCAAAATTGATGTAAAGTGGGAAGGATACATCGTAAACAAAGTTTCTTTAAACAGAGTTTATTTTGACAAATTCTTCAAGAAAAAAAAAGAGTACATCATCATGGAAGATCACTGTCATCCCTCTCATACTTGGGACAAGGGCCACATACATAATCAGCAAAAGAATTTAATACATCTTTTTCTGACCGCACCAAGAACTGACAGACATCCAGCCTCATTGCTTCTTCTTCTTCGGTTTCTCCTGGTTCGACCAGGAAGTCGAGGATATCTTTTGGCGGCTTGGGAGTAGATGAGCTTTCGCCCATTTTCTTCTTCTGCGGAGGAAGATGCTCTTTAGCACCTTCAGTAACTTCAGAGATGACTTCAGTCTTCTTTGTATTCTTTTCAGAAGACATTGTGGATAAAAGAGGATGATATATGATTCTTCTACTCAAATATATGCTCTATTTATAGGCATATGGTTACAAAGATCGAAGGGACGTATTCTTTCCCGGGATTCAGTTCATCCATTTATTTCTCACATTCATTCGACGATTCATACATTCATTAATACTTGACGGTTCATCCGTTCATTTATTACATTCATTCGACGGTTCATCCGTTCATCATTTCCTAAACGGTTCATCCGTTCATAATCTTCTATCAATTTATCAAGTGGGGATTCGTTATTTATCATGTTTTCATAACCTCTGAATCAATTCCGAATCTACTTACTCATTTGTCATGTTTTGACCTCTGCATAGAAATCAATCTATTTTCTTTCGAGTGTCTATATATATTATCATGTCCATAATACCTCTGATAATATTATATACTCTAAAATAGAAAATATGATTTTATTATCTATCATGTCCACAATTCATCCACAAATACAAATCATTGAGCATAGAAGAATTGTCATTTCCATTTCACTATAAAAAGTCTATTACATTTTCTTAGACTTTCTTACAAATCATAATGGAAATCTATTACAAATCTTGGATTTTCATTCTACACCACAACGATAACCGAATAGAGATCTATCTTCTTCTTTGGATCTTCTCCGTCGGACCTTCTCCGTCAGGTTCGTTGTTGGTGGCAATTCCTGACTGTCTGGGTCTCAGTCACGACCAGATCAGCAGGAATCAAACTCTGGTCTTCTCTCTCAGACGAGAGGAGAACCACAGAGTATGGCAGCCCGAAGTCGTGGTGCTGCCAATACAATTGGTGGATGGGGGTAACCCCTCAAGGAAGACAGGAATGTATCCAAACCTTGGGATACAATTCCTAGTTCTCCCGTGAAAGGAACTCTACTACCCGATTTTTCGGTAGTAGAGTTGACTCCACCATCCAACTCTCGTGTATAAAGGCTCTTCCTACAATCTGAGGAAGACCCTTCTATCCCACGAAGAGTTCTGAGTTGTCTGATGTACGCGTCAAAAGCGTATGAGCTCCCTGATGTTGGTGTCAGAAGGACATTCTCCACAGCATTCACCTCACCAATGCCAGTTCTGAAGAAAATCTTTAGCCAAGTTTCTGCGGAAAATAGCATGAAGAAGAGAATTAAATCAACAGAAATGTCATATGAAACGTACTGGTTGGTCAAGCACGCTCAGAGACAGAAAGCTTATTTTCAACAGCAAAAATAGTACATGTATTATGCCGGACTTACCTTCAAGTTTGACGCTAAGAATTGGCAAACTGATGTCTGACATATTGCTCAGAATTCGAACATTTAGAAGCTTTTGCTTTCCGATTCGAGAGTGAAATCTCACGTTCATTTTCAGAGAAGAGAAGAAGAAAAAGAAGATGGGGATGAGTTCTGTGAAACTCTTCTGTCTATTTTAAAGTATGGAGCGCAAGCCTATTCTTGGGAAGGATCCACAAATAACGCTCATAAAATATGCAATGAGTGCCACGTGTACTTTGGAAACCAGCATAGCCTTGGAAATATTCAAAGAGTGCTTTCCATAACATTGGAAGATAGCGTAACCTACAGCTATTTATTGGTGCATGCTATTCATTGATGTACGCTATCCAGCATAACTTACAAACATTGGAAGACAGCGTAACCTACAGCGTAATCTACAGTTATTCATTGGTGCATGTTAGTTTTCAACACAAAATTATACTAAACAGAGAATTCTTGAATATTCATTTCATTAAAGGCACTGATGGCCTTACAAAACAAAAAAAAAGAGGGAAAGAAAGGGGTGCAACAAAGTCACGCTCTATTTTCCAGAGCGGCTAAGTTTGACGCCTAACTCTTCTACGCTTCGGACCCCCATGCGGTGCAACAGAGCAGCGAGCATTTCACGCTTCTCTGCGAGGCTCCGCCCATCAGAAGTAGAGGTGCCGTCCAGACCGAAGTAACCCAAGAAATTCTTGGCTAACTGTGTGGGGTCATCTTTGAACTCGATGACGAAGGGCTCCGGTTCTTTGCCTCCAAAGGTGGGGTCACCATAGGCACAGAAACCTAATTTTCGTGCTTCTTCTTCAGCCGCTTCCTTTGGAGTCATGGTTACAAGAAATATGAATGTCAAAAACTGAATTTTCTCAGTTTATATAACAAAGCTTGCTGGCGGTTCATATTCCTCCATAAATCAGATTCAATCAGTCTCGAAAAATGAAGAGTCATCATGACATTTAATAAATTTATTTTTTGCATAAACAGATTTAATGCCAGCGTGTCAAGACTCATTCCCACTTTTTTATTCAAAGTAATTTCGAACTTTTGAAACTCATAAAGTTCGAAAACTTTGAAGGGGGTCTTGTAGGATGTGGAAAATTATGACACGCTGTCATTTTAATCCTTACGCTCAAAGCCATATGCTCAGTCAAGGCCATACGCTCATCTACAGGCCATACGCTCAGTGAATATTTTATTATTTTCTGGGATAACAGTACGGCATATATTTAATAAAGGATGAATCTGACACGTCGTCTTTTGTGCAAAGGCAGCTGTCCAATGGAGACTAGCCGTCATATAGGTTTTCAAAGAGTTAGTTTTGTCTTTTACGAGGACAGCTCAGCAGATCATTAATACAAAGCCATCATTACTGTCAGTTTTGACAGTCTGTCAGCCGTCATATCTGCAGTCACGACGCTCGAGAAAATCTTTTGACAGTTATTTGAAGATATGGCTTATCAGAGAAAATTGATGATGGCCACGTGGCTATTTCTTCAGTGAGCGTATGAAGTTTATACAACTCCCTCCTTCATTGAGCGTATGAAGTCTATACGACTCCTTCCTTCTTCATTGAGCGTATGAAGTCTATACGACCCCTTCCTTCTTCATTGAGCGTATGAAGTCTATACGACTCCTTCCTCATCAAGTGAGCGTACGACTCCTTTCTTCTCCAGTAAGCGTATCAGCTTTATTTTGTTTCTACATCATCCAAGTCAGCGTATAACTCTCCTTCAACGAGGCAGCGTATTACAGCAACCATATCCAGGATTACAGTCAACACACGTTCTCACGTGTCCTGTACCAGTTATCCACTTCTCTAGAAGTTATACAACGTGGCATCCAGGCCATCAATCTCTCCTGAACATGCTCCACTACTTTCAACCGCACGCTAATGTGTCTCCATCAGAATTTGCCACGCGTCCCTGCAGTTATGCACACGTCAAGTAACTACCTGAGCGTATGCTTAAGGACAGTTATCCTGAACTCTATAAAAAAGAGTTTCTTCATCTTCATCAGACACTACAGACAATTTCAGAGAGAATAGAGAGATTGCCCAGTTGCTGTCCAAGTTCTTCAAAGTTCGAGTATTCTTCATCACATCGTCCAAGGGATAAAGTAATCGTCTTCTAGATTAGATTCCTACAGTTGTAATTTTCTCAGATACAAAATAAATAAAGTAAATTTATTTATGGAAAACAATAACAAGACAATAGGGTTGCGTAGCATTAAATGTTGCTGCATGCGTTATCCTACAGAAGAGGGCCACGTGGAGAATGCTGTTGCATGCTTCCTCATGCGTTATTAGCTACACAATTTAATAATACATGTACCCAGAAGACGAAAAAGTTGTGTTGTTGGAAGTTGTTTCCTTAAAATTGTGCTTGCTCCTAGAATCACTCAAGATTTTTTATGAACCATCAAAAGAGGGCCACGTAGCGGAGGTACAAAGAAGACGAAAGGGTTGTGTTGTTGCCTTGCTGGAAGTTGTTTCTTTCTGAATAATGCTTTTTGTACCTCCAAATTCCACTTTCAAACTATCCATCCTTACGTGGCAGCTGACGTGATATGTTGATCTGGCAGCTGACGTGGCAAATTTTTTTAAAAATAAAACTAAAAATAAAAATTAACATTAAAGTTAATGTTAAAATTAACATTAACATTAAAATTAATATTATCGTTAACATTAACAATAATATTGATATTAATATTAACATTAACATTAACATTAATATTAACATAAATTAATATTAACATTAAATTAACATTGATATTAACGTTAAATTATTATGGAAAAAAATTGGGTAGTTAACTTTTTGGATTAAAATTTGCCATGTCATCAGTCATGTCAGATGACACACACTATTATTTAACATGCCACATCAGATGGGAGGGCTATATATTAGAGGAATAATTTGGAGGTACGAATAGCATTACTCTTTCTTCTTGTATTGTTTCTTGTCCTTCGTTTCTTCTGCTGGTTTCTAACACACTCTATTTTCTTCAATGTCGATGTCACATGGAGAAACTGATCGTCGTGTGGAAGATTTGGTCGATGAAAAAAGCTCCCTTTCAAAAGGAGTGTAAGATGATTTGGATGATGAGCAAAGTTTGAAAGCTGTTAACTTAGGAGACAGTAAAGAACAAGATGAAGAAAACACCGGAAGAATGCATCATAACGATGACGACGACATCAACGCAAACAATGAAATGTTATTTCGCATCACCCTTTCTAATACATTTAAGAAATGTATTATATTTTTACATTTATTTCTCATATTTATTTTATTTTATTCTGTTCTTAGGGACGACGGTGAATCTCCATTGGATTTCGATGCAGCGACGATGAAAAAAATATTGCAGTCTGCCAACATTAACAAAGATCCAAAACAACTCTTAGAAGAAGATATTGTTGGCCAACAGTTCAACTCTATTGAAGAAGCAGAGACACTCTACCGGATATATTCAAAAGCATATGGTTTCAGTATTAGAAAGAACGAGGCAAAGAAAAACAAGTATGAGATGGTGATGGTCCGTAGTTGGTGTTGTTCGAATGCGGGATTCTGACACAAGAAATACAAGGAAGCTCCTAACAGGGTTCGTGAGCCAAGAAGTGAAAGCAGAAGTGGTTGTAAAGCAATTTTCCGTATTGGGTACATCGATTCTACAAAGATGTGGGGTGTCAAAAAATTTCATGTACTTCACAACCATAGTCTGGCGAATGATTATGAATCAGTTTTTTTGAGATCCCATCGTAAGATATCACCCGCAGAGTTGGAAGAAGTTAAGATTATGAAGCAATCAGGGATGGGGACTGGAGCGATATGGAATTTAATTGTCCACAGGAAAGGTGGCTGGAATAAGGTTGGATGGACGAAAAAGGATTTATACAATGCTCTAGCTCAAGATAGTAGAGCACTAGACGATGTTGATGCTACGACAACACTTATATTTCTTCAATCTAAGGAGGGCATTGACCCAGATTTCTTCTACATGTACAAGGTAGACGAAGATTCCAGATTGACCCATCTCTTTTGGGCTGACGGTGCATGTCGATTCGATTACGAATTATTTGGAGATTCACTAGCATTTGACTCTACATATAAAACAAATAGAAGTCAAATATCGTTGGTGGTTCTAGTGGGTACAAACAATCATGCAATGACTTGTGTGTTTGGGTTTGCAATGATCCATAATGAGACTGCAGAGACATATTCTAGGGTTCTAGAAAAATTCCAAGAGTGTATGAATGGCAAATTACTAGTGACAGTTCTCACGGATGGTTACAGATCCATGAATAAAGTAATTGAGGATTTAATGCCCAGCGTAGTTCATCGAACATGCTCATGGCATATCCTAAACAATGCTGCCAAACATGTACACCGAGAGGGTTTTCACAATAAATTGAGTCTTCTGATTAAAAGGTACATCGCACACTTGCTACTTTACTTTGAAGTATGTTGTTGTTACAATATTACAACTTTATTTACTGTCCATATTTTCTAAACAGGTACTATTTAGTCGAAGAATTTGAAAACCGTTGGCAGCAGATGCTAACGGATTATAATATAGAGACAATGAGTGGACCACTGCATTGTATAGAACGAGGCAGCGATGGGCGGACACATTTCTACGTGGAAATTATTTTGGTGGATCTACTGCAACAAATAGATGTGAATCTATGAACGCATTTCTAAAAAGATTTTTGAATGAGAAGCTGCCACTATGGAAGGCCCTTCAAAATTGTGACTTCGGTTTGGCAGCCTTACGTTACGGCCAGATGAGTAAGCATGTCCCTGATAAACTCTCAACACCAGTTGTGAATCAAACTAGCATGGCCGTAATAGAAGATAAATTTGTCGCAATTTATACTAAAACGGTGTTTATAGAGGTAAGGAAGGAAATCACACGTTCTGATGCATATACTGTTCTCCATCATCACATCATAAGAGAGGCAGAAGTTTGCACTATCCAAAAGTATATGTCGTCAAACAGTGTCAACCGGAAGGTTATATTTGATCCGGCCGACAACATCATAAATTGTGAATACTTGTGGATGGAGACCAAGGGGATTCCTTGTAGGCATATTTTTTCAGCAATGAAGAGATTGCAAATTGGAGATATTCCAAAGAACTTGATAAAATCTCGTTGGCTCAAGGATTGTAAAGAGAGTTATCTCTCCGGACCTGGCGTAGAAAGAAGATTCATCCACCCAGACAGTATTGAGAGCAGAAGGTATGGTGGTATTAATGAACAAGTTAATCTATTTACATACTATTGTAAAAAATCAAGCAAAATTCAAGAGAGGGGAACGGAGTTGATGTCGTCTGTTCTGATGGAGTTGAAAGAAATGGTGACCAATATTGGTGAAGAAGAACAAATGGTAGCTGATGCAGTTCATGGAGTGCATGAAGCTTTAAAAGAGCCAAATCCGGTAGCAACAAAAGGAAGGCCTTCTCAAAGGATATCAAGCTAGCCTACAGTAAGTCAGACTATCCCGAAGCCTAGAACTTGTAGAGTTTGTAAAAAAATTGGGTCACGATTTTCGTAATTGTAAAGTACGAAAGCGAAATAGCGACAAAGAGCAAATGGAATCAAATGAAACGTCGTTGACTTAAGACAATGTCTTTCCTATGTGGCTAGATGTCATTCACACAAGACAATTAGATAAAAAATATGTTCTCCAATGCAAAAGTTTAAGAAGGCAATTAGATAAAAATTTATTTATTCAACTTCCAAGACAACTTTTTTACTTCATCTTTTTTTATATGTATAAAAGTCATTTTGAAGGGGAAAATGCTCACATTCTAAATCGTTTTAATACTCAATCATTTTAATACTGGGAACGACATTCTCCATGTAATTCAAAACGGAGAATAGCATTCTCCGTTTCAAATGACATGGAGAATATCATTCTCCGTTTAAATTATAACAGAGAATGAACATTCTAATGTATTTTTAACACTGGGAATGTTATTCTCTGTTTCAAGTTAGACAGAAAATGCCATTCTCCATTCCAAATTAAAGGCGAATAGAATCCTCAATCGTTTTAACACTGGGAATGTTATTCTCCGTGTAATTGGAAACGGAGAATGCTATTCTCCGTTTAATAAAACACGGAGAATAGCATTTTCTTTCGTTTTAACTCTTGTAATGCCATACTCCGTTTAAATGGCACAAAAAATACGGTGGAAACATGATTAATTAATAAAATTTGACAACATATTTAAGAATATGAAGTTTCTAACCTCAATATTTTCATTTTTCGAATATTTGATTAAATTTTTGAACGTTTTTTTTTGCAATAAGCCGTTCTATACTCGAAAAATTGAGAAGGGACGGATTCATTGGTATTAATTTTCAAATATTTGATTAATATTTGAGTAAAATTGAAACCCTCAGAGTTGGCAGAATTCGAAGGGGCAGATTCATTGGTATTAATGGCATATAAATGGCAGTAGTTGGGAGAGTTTGTTCTCGTCTTACTTAGCTTTACTTGAGAAGGGGCAGATGCATAGGTATTGATGCAAATTAATTGAATTGAATTCGAAGTGGCTGCCACTTGGCGCATGAGTTCGAGTTGTTCCTTGCCTATAAATGGCAGTAGTGTAGGGAGAGTTTTTTCTCGTCTCACTTAGCTTTTCTTGTGGAGATGGACTCTACCGATCTTCCGCCTTGGCAAGACTCTTTTTTCTTGGTTGTCGATCTCCTCGTTCGAAGAAGCTTTGGTGGTGAAGTCCTTCAGAAGACTGAGATGTGCCTAGTGGACTGTCCGTGTTCGTGCACTTCATCGAATGTGTGCCATGATGTTGGTTTCTGGAAGAGCCCCAGGGTTTGGGTTGATTGCCAACCCACACTCTGTCGAAGTGCCCGTACGTCGATTCGCTCGGACTATGCACGATGTTCCTTTGTCGCAAGGAGTTCCTTTGTTCAAGGTGTTCCATTGTTCCAACGATGCACGACGAAGTGAATTCCTTTGCAGGTCCTTTGCCTCAAAGAATTCCTTTGCGAGGTCCTTTGCTCTCAAGGAATTCCTTGGCACTAAAGGAGTTCCTTTGACTCCTTGATTGCATTTCAGTTTTTGTAATGCTGGAAGAGCCACAGGAACTCCTTTGCCTCAGTGAGTTCATTTGCTTGGACGATGCACGATGAAGTGATTTTCCTCAAGGAGTCATCCAACGGTTCCTATGCTCTGACGATGCACAATGAAGTAATTTGCCTCAAGGAATTCCTTTGCCTCAAGGAGTTTCATTACTCCGACGATGCACGATGAACTGAATTCACTTCATCGTGCATCGTCGGAGCAATGGAACACCTTGAGGCGAAGGAATTCTTTGAGGCAAATCACTTCATCGTGTATCGTCAGAGCATAGAAATCATTGGATGACTCCTTGAGGCAAATCACTTTATCGTGCATCGTCAGAGCAAGAGCAAGATGAATTCCTTTAGGCATAAGAACAGAAGCAAAGGAATTCCTTGAGAGCAAAGGACCTTGCAAAGGATTTACTTGAGGCAGGGCACCTTGCAAAGGAATTTACTTCATCTTGGAGATGGACTCTACCGATCCTCCGCCTTGGACTGTCTGTTTTCATGCACTTCATCGACTGTGTGCCATGATGTTGGTTTCTGGAAGAGCCCCTGGGTTTGGATTTATTGCCAACCCACGCTCTGTCGAAGCGCCCGTACGTTGATTCGCTCGGACTATGCACAGTATTTCTTTGTCGCAAGGATTTCCTTTGTTCAATGTGTTCCATTCGTCCGACGATGTACGACGAAGTGATTTGCCTCAAGGAATTCCTTTTCCTCAGGGTATTCCATTGCTCGGAAGAATGCAAGATGAAGTGAATTCCTTTGTAGGTCCTTTGCTCTGACGTTGTACGATGAAGTGATTTGCTCTGACGATGTCCGCATGCAGCTCAAATTCAACTTTTTTCTTGTTAGTAGGATTTTGTGTAGTAGTTCAGACTTTCATATGTAAATAAAAGTCAAACTTAGCTTGGTTTTCACAATATAAATGTAACTCAAAAATGATTTTATTATAAAAGACAGCAGAGCAGACATTATAAAACACAGAAGTTCCTTGCCCAATTACATAATTACGTTATTGTTTTACAATGTCATTGCTAGGTTGGTTGTGTTACATATTCTCTTGAAAGCAAATTCTTAGCCCATACCAACCTCGTCATATTCTTATCAAGCTCATCTTCATTCTCCTTTTCAAAATAAACGGAGAATAACATTCTCCGTTTCAAAAGACACAGAGAACGTCATTCTCCGTTTAAATAAAAACGGAGAATGAACATTTTAATGTATTTTACCACTGGGAATGTTATTCTCCGTTTCAAGACAGACGGAGAATGTTATTATCCGTTACGAAATAAATGGTGAATAGAATCCTCAAACGTTTTAAGTTAAACGGAAAAGTTATTCTCCGTTTCAAGTAAACGGAGAATGCCATTCTCTGTTCCAAATAAAACGGAGAATATAATCCGAAGGGGCAGATTCATTGGTATTAATGGCATATAAATGGAAGAATTTATTGGTATTAATGACATATAAATGGTAGATTCATTGGTATTAATGACATATTAATGGCATATAAATGCCATTCTCCGTTCTAATTGGGCGCATCAGTACACGGAGAATGGTGTTCACTTGGCAGAATTCGAAGGGGCAGATTCATTGGTATTAATGGCATATAAATGGCAGTAGTTAGGAGAGTTTGTTCTCGTCTTACTTAGCTTTACTTGATAAGGGACAGATGCATTGGTATTAATGCAAATTAATTGAATAGAATTCGAAATGACTGCCACTTGGCGCATGAGTTCGAGTTGTTCCTTGCCAATAAATGGCAGAAGTTGAGAGAGTTTGTTCCAGTCTTATTTAGCTTTACTTGAGAAGGGACAGATGCATTGGTATTGATGCAAATTAATTGAATTGAATTCGAAGTGACTGCCACTTGGCGCATGAGTCCGAGTTGTTCCTTGCCTATAAATGGCAGTAGTGTAGGAAGAGTTTGTTCTCGTCTTACTTAGCTTTTCTTGTGGAGATGGACTCTACCGATCCCCCACCTTGGCAAGACGCTTTCCTCTTGGTTGTCGATCTCCTCGTTCGAAAAAGCTTTGGTGGTGAAGTCCTTCAGAAGACTGAAGCTTTGGGTTGATTGCCAACCCACACTCTGTCGAAGCGCCCGTATATTGATTTGCTCGGACTATGCACGGTGTTCCTTTGCCTCAAGGAGTTCCTCCGTCTCAAGCTCCTCCTTGGCACGTTGACGATGAAGTGATTTGCTCTAACGATGCACGGAATTCATCTTGCTCTTGCTCTGACAATGCACGATGAAGTCATTTGCCTCAAGGAGTCATCCAACGGTTTCTATGCTCTGACGATGCACGATGAAGTAATTTGGCTCAAGAAATTTCTTTGCCTCAAGGCATTCCATTCCTTCGACGATGCACGATGAACTGAATTCACTTCATCGTGCATCGTCAAAGGAATGGAACTCCTTGAGGCAAAGGAATTCCTTGAGGCAAATCACTTCATCGTGTTTCGTCAGAGCATAGTAACCTTTGGATGACTCCTTGAGGCAAATCACTTCATCGTGCATCGTCAGAGCAAGAGCAAGATAAATTCCTTGAGGCACAGGAACAGAAGCAAAGGAATTCTTTGAGAGCAAAGGACCTTGTAAAGGAATTCCTTGAGGCAGAGCACCTTGCAAAGGAATTCACTTCATCCTGAAGATGGACTCTACCGTTCCCCCGCCTTGGCAAGACTCTTTTCTGTTGGTTCACTTCAAATGACACGGAGAATGGAATTCTTCGTCTTATTCAACTTTTTCTTGGTTGTAGGATTTTATGTAGTAGTTCAGACTTTCATATGTAAATAAAAGTCAAACTTTTCATAGTTTTGATAATGTAAATGTAATTCAAAAATGATTTTATTATAAAAGCAGAGCTTATAAAAGACAGAAGTTCCTTGTCCAATTACATAATTACATTGTTGTTTTACAATGTCATTGCTTGGTTCGTGTTACATATTTGCTTGAAAGCAACTTCTTAGCCAATACCAACCTCATCATTGTAATCTTCTGGTGAGTTTCATCGTCATTTCCTTCCGGTATTTCGAAGGGAGTAGTCGTCAACATATTCATATAATACGCCGTGTACAAGAGGTAGTTGGGTGCCCGTTGTTGTGGGCAATTTGGAGAACAATTCAGCACTTTGCTCTTATACTCCATCTTCGCCGGATATCTCTCCCTCATCATATTAACTTTTCTCCTGACGATAGGCTCTAACGTGTTCTTCATTAATTCTGCATCCACCTTGCACTTTTCGTACGTGGTTTGCCTCAAGGAGTTGTAGTGTGTCCAGTCGTAGGAGATAAAGTTGAATGTGAGCAGAGTATAGTGTTTGATGGGTAAATTAAAGAGTGGGATGAATAGAAACTCTATGTCGTCCTCCAAATCCATGACAAAGTCTACTACATCTGTTTGGAAGTCTTCAAGGGCGCCAATTTTTGCGTCTGGTTCATTGGCACGTTCAACGATGTTCTATTTCCCAAAAACAAAACACAATATCATGAGTAATTTTTTTTGTCATTTTTCATCGGTGTACACATGAATATGGATTTTTCTGTTTGGATTCTTACCAATGTGTGAGGCATCATGAATGCAGACCACTTATGTGATTAGGGCGCCGGCTTTTGCTTCTGGATCAATGGCACGTCTTTTGAACTAAATGGGTCACACCTTCTTTTAATGCCTTGAATTTCTCACAGCTTCCTTATTATTAGGTTCAGTATGCCAGCCTCCATGTCTTCATAGTTGAGTATGTCTTGCAGGTCTATTGTCGACAGCTGGACTGAAACTCCATTTTCACCCTCTTCCGGCGAAAATGAGTATACAATATCACTGCACATAAATTTAGTTTAGATTAAATTAATAAAGATAGATTCTCATTACATAATTGTGAAAAAAGTCTAGAAAAAACAAAAGAAAAAAGGGTTCAGAATACATACTCTGGACACTTCTTTTTGGGAATTACGATGACGATGTATTGCTTCTTCAGCTCTTCATCCGCATCTTTCCAAAGTAAGAGTTCATCGCATTCCCTTAGTATGATACGGTTCTTCTTTAATTCAGCCATTTTGGCGTCTTCTCCGGATTTCGGAGCGGCATTAATCTTCCGCTTTTCATTAGCCTCTCCAACTGTATTCTTTTCCAAGGGAGTAACATCTTCAACGGCTAATGGCACTGATGGTTTTCTGAACCTCTTTCCCCCCGATCCTCCTCTTCTTTTGGTTTCTTTTGGAGCAGTAAGTTCAGCAGTTGCTTCAATCTCCTGACGCTGCAATGCTACAACCATGGCTTCGAGATTAACGATTTTTCCATCCTTTTCAGTGGCTTCAATATTGAACGATTCAGATTTATTTTGAAGCTCTCTTTTCTCCTTAACGAACCTTTTATTTGTTTCTCTGAGTTGCTCGGTTGTTCGCACTGAAATAAAACAAACAACAATTAAATGTATGGTGTGAATCTAACACGGAGAATGATATTCTCCGTGTAATATAATACGAAGAATAGCATTCTCCGTTTGGAATTACACGGAGAATAACCTTTCCAGTATCGAAATGATAGAGAATAGCAATTATCCATTTTAAATAACATGGAGAATGCCATTCTCCGTGTTATAATCTACGGAGAATAGCCATTCTCCTGGAAGATTATAAATCAGAAATTTGAAATAGAAAAGATTTTATCTTGTACATGTAGATCTGCAATAAGAACAGAATTCTGCTTTCTCAAATCCTCCAGTTCATGCACAGAGCCCTCCATCACAACGTTGACTACACGTTGTTGTGCTTCTTCTGCCTCGAGCTCTTTCAGATTTTCTTTGAGTATAGCATTCTCAAGGTTGGCTGTACGTAACTGCGCTCCTTGTGCCTCCATCTCTTTTAACTTTTCTTTGAGTTCTTCATTCTGCGCAAGAATATCAGAATGATGTCTTCTCAAATCCTCCAGTTCATGCACAGAGCCCTCCATCACAACGTTGACTGCACGTTGTTGCGCTTCTTCTGCCTCGAGCTCTTTCAGCTTTTCTTTGAGTATACCATTCTCAAGGTTGGCTGCACGTAACTGCGCTCCTTGTGCCTCCATCTCTTTTAACTTTTCTTTGAGTTCTTCATTCTGCGCAAGAATATCAGAATGATGTCTTCTCAAATCTTCCAATTCCTTGGCTGAGTCGTCTATCACAGCGCCCATTTTATGATGTTGTGGTATCCGTTGTTCATCAAAATTATCCCACATGCTTCTTGGTGTTCTTTTTCTCCCTCTTTTTCAACTTCTTCTATAGGTGGCTCATCTTCTTTGTGCCCTTCTTCATCCCCAACAGGTATAACCAGATCTTCCAATATCATCTTCGATCTTATTTTGATGTGATGTTCGGCCTTGAGGAAGTTTGAGATTTCGTACCCATTCCATGTGAAAATTTTTGGATAATCAAGAATTGGGGCAAACTTTCTTTTCACAAATTTACTATGTTCTGCAAACCAATAGAGGAAGTATATTGTGCAACCTTCCAATTTATGGAAAGCCATTGAGTAATCCTCCTGTTCAGTTTTGCTTCTACTCCTCTTTATGCTATCCATTACATATGCCAGGATTAACCTTGGCCAGCATATACTGTTGATGACGTCCACACTGTCTACCAAGGCCAAGAATCTGTACGACACCCAGACTTTATGAAGAATACTGTTTGGCACAAGTGGAAGATTATTAGCTTGGCCAAATCATCTGGATTAACAGTATTATATCTTCCACGAAGCCGTCGTAACAATTCAAAGAACTTGTCTCTCACTTCCTTATTCGTGACTTCTGCGTGTTTGCCCTTAGAATTAGCCAGGAATCTTGTGAAGTGATCTCTACACAGGCTCAATGATGCTGGTGGTGTGGGCTGCTGTTGTTTTCCTTTATCAATCTTTTAAAAAATATCATTATCGCTTTCTTCATTCAGCGGTAGACCGAAGATGACTGCCATATCGTCGACGGTTGGTGCGATTTTAACAGTGGTACTCAATTCAAAGCACCCGACGCCATCTTCTTCTTCTGTGTAACTTGTAATTAAATTCTCAAGCCCTTCCGTTACCTTGGCCAATTCGGAGATGTGGACTCTGTTTTGGTAGAAAATCTCGACAAAATTCCAGAAATCGGTATTCTCCAAGGAATCAATAACTGGCTCAGGTAAACGGCCAACATCTTGATTGACCTCCTCCATAAGATTTAGCATTGGCTTGAAGGTAGAACGAAAAAGTCTTAAATCCTTATTCCTGACAGATTTTTTTTCTACAAAACAAAAAAAACAAAAAATTAGGTCAAAGAATGGCCATTCTTATGGGTTTTAACACTGGGAATGACATTCTCGGTGTAAACTAACACGGAGAATGTCATTCTCCATTTCAAATGACACGGAGAATGTCATTCTCCGTTTCAAATGACACGGAGAATGACATTCAAATGCGTTTTATGACGGAGAATGTCATTCTCCGTGTAATATATACAGAATTTACGAACATAAACTCAAAGTTATACCTTCTGTTTGCACTTCTTCTTGTACTTCTTTTTGTTTAGCAACTTTTTCCTTTTTCTTCTGTGAAACTTTTTTAGAATAGGGTTTCGGTTGTTCTTCGTCTTTCCCTTTTGAATTTTCTGTAACTGGTGCATTATCTCTAATTGGTGATGCTGCCGGTGATGATTCTGCCGCTGATGCCGACATGGTGTGAAGATTGCGAATGGAGAGGAAGGTTTGAAGATTTTGGAGGAGAATGACCTAGGTTTGAGTACAGAGTGGAGTATGGAAGAAGAGAAAGAATCGAAACAGTTTTCTTTTTTTTTATAATAAAAGGGTTCGGGGGTGTTTTGAATTAATTAGAAGGGCAAAAATGTCATTCGATGGAAGGGTAAAAGACTCCTTTCTGCTTAATTATATTAATTTTAAGGGCAAAAATGATTCTGCTTAATCAAAAAGAATCGAAGGCGTTTGGCAAAAATGTCATTACAACTCAACAAAATAAATGAACATAATACATTAGGGGTTTCCATACATTAGATATAAAAGAAGAAGAAAAAAATCATCGTCTTCCATATTCAATCATTTCAGATTGGACTTCTTTTAGCTCTTTATTGTGCTCTGAAGTTGTAATCCATTCAGCAGCTTTGCGTCTTTCCATTCCCGCATCAAACTGCATATAACAAACATAACATCAAAAATATTGCTCTAAAAAGTGTAAGTTTTTTACGACATATTTTCAGACTTACATTGAGAGAATGGTAGTCTAGACTACATCGGTCTTTCATGAATGCAATTACAAAAATCCCACAATCAACAGAATTGCCTTGGCGGTGAACATAAGAACGACGTTTTATTACAAAAGTAGAAAAGCTGAACCTAGCATCTCTCAACTTCAAAATCTCTTCTTCGAGAAAGAGATTCAAATTTGAAAGCTACAATTACCAGAAATAATATGTATTAGTATACCGCGTATCTTGTACCCAATTCATAAAAATTGATGAATATGAGCTTACTATTTCTTTTATGACTGTTTTATTTTGAATCGGATCATCTTTAGATGCAAGTGAGTCCAAAATTTCAACAGTCCTTTTTTTAACCAGAACTCTTGCAAGAGTATAGTGTTCGTCCAAATGAATGGGTATGTATATCTGAATCAGGATTAATTAGGTAAACAAATTAGTAAACTTTCAGAAAATTAGGATTAATATTTAAACAGAAATATATTAATACCTCGTTACAAGTGCTTAAAGATCCCATGTAATCCTGAAAATATTTGTACTTCTTTCATATTTCATGAAGCTTTTTGTCGGATGGAGGTAACGTTTCTTTCTACATACACATCAACTAATACATTACGAAGGACAAACAAACGAGAAAATTATTAATGCATATGCATTAAAGAATAAAATGCTCACTTACCGATATCCTTATTGGTAAAAATCATACATTAACTTTATTTGAGGTTCTTTTCCGTTCCTCCGCGGTGAGAAGAGCAGAGACAATGCCTAAAATCTGAATAAATCATTAAAAATTTTAGCGATGGAATTGAAGTAAACATAGATGGCATCTAAGAAGAAATATACTATCTATACATACCCTATTTTTAATTCTCGTTAAAGGAGCTAAGGTCTTCATCTCAAACCGAGACACATAGATTTTGTTGCAAGATGATATTATTTCTCTAAGAAAAGAAACAAATAAATTAGGAGAAAAAATGGTTGGAATTAAATCAAAACTCATATTACTTACTCGTCAGGTCTATCATCGGCAAAAATATAGTCGCAATAACTCGAAGAACCACTAGTACAATTGCTAGGCTTCGAGGTTGAACCCCTTGTTAAACTTTTCGATGGTGTGACCGGATCTAAATTTCCACGCATTCTTTTAGAAGAACTGCTAAAGTCAGTTTCTTCTGTAGGGGACAATGCGAGAATTCGGTCCAATGCTTTACTACGAGACTATAGCTCCACGTCCTCCTCATCGGAAGAAGATTCAACGGAAACCACCTTCACATTATTAAATGCTCCAGATGAAGATGCATTCTTCAAAGCTGGAGATTCTTCAATCTTCTCAAAAATTCGAGATAAATTCATTTGTTCAATTTCTAATGAACAAAGCTTAGAATTGATCTTTACAACTTCAGCTAAAATCGTCGACAGATGTTCTTCAATCTTGCACAACATACGCGGAATGAAGGTTTCATTTGGAGCTGGCAACCAATCTTCTACGTCTTCTACATTTTCCACCACACGAGTAGACATCTTGAGAACAAGAAAACTATTGTATTTCAGAAAACTATTCTATGTATTTCAGAATGAATGATAGTACTATGAAACAAGAAAACTATTGTATATATAGCAAGAGAGAAGTACAAAAAGTGAGGAAGATGAAAAGACAAATAAATTTTGAGACTAGCAAACAATCTACTAGCCGTTTGATTGAGGAGGGCTCGAGGAAGATTCTACTAGCCGTTTGAAAAATACAAAAGGTTATCATGATTAACTTCAATTAAGGAACTCTATAAGAGGTTTAATTCCGCTTGATTGAGGAACTCGA
>JANAVB010028198.1:15000-55000 GCA_029216955.1 Iris pallida | reverse complement strand
GATGCTGCGTCAGACACAATAAAGTTGAAACTTCTTGACTCTTCGAGTCTTGAGCAGCTGGAACTTGCTTGACTCTTCGAGTCTTGAGAAGCAAATAAAGTTGAAATAAATAATAATAATAAAAAAATTTGTGGGCAGCTGGAACTTGTTCCTTGACTCTTCGAGTCTTGTGGCGGGAACAATGGGAGGGAGAATTTGTAGCAAACAATGAATTTGCTCTCGGGTTCCCCACCTCCACCTGTCTATCATTTATTGTAATTGTGTGTGGCTTTTAACTTTTTTTTGTGAACAATTAATGCTATTGTTCTGTACAGCCACAGAACACTTATACAACAGCTATGTATGTCTCAGCAACATTTAATCGGGACAAATAATGGGCCTGGCCGGGTCTGAACCTTGGGCGGGGCCGGAAGGAATTTATTCAATCACATTCCGATTATTCCCTTTTCTCTTTTTTAAGGGGAAGGTAGAGTTGCATGTCTTCATCTATGTGGATGATATAATTGTGTCTGGTAATGACACATGTGCTTTAGATGCTTTCAAAAAGTAACTTAGTTCTTGCTTTCACATGAAGGACCTTGGTGTGTTGAAGTATTTTCTTGGCATAGAGGTGGCTCGGAGTGTGGAAGGAATTTCCTTGTGTCAAAGGAAGTATGCTTTGGACATCATTTCAGAATGCGGTTTGATGGGGTCTCGCCCTGCTGGTTTTTCCATGGAGCCCAATCACAAGCTGGCAGATTCGACTAGTCCAATGTTGGCGGATGCAGAGACTTATCGGAGGCTGGTTGGGAGGTTGATTTATCTATCATTTACTCGTCCTGACTTGGCCTATGCTGTGCATATCTTGTCTCAATTCTTACAGGAGCCTCGACAAGATCATTGGCATGCTGCTTTGAGAGTTGTCAGATATCTCAAAAATGCACCAGGACAGGGTATTCTTTTGAAAGCTGATTGTGATCTCCGTCTTTCTGGTTGGTGTGATTCCGACTGGGCAAGTTGTCCCTTGACTCGCCGCTCTGTTACAGGCTGGTTAGTGTTTCTGGGGGGGTCTCCTATTTCTTGGAAGACCAAGAAGCAATCAACTGTTTCCCGATCTTCCGCTGAAGCTGAATACCGATCCCTTGCTGCGCTTGTTTGTGAGTTGAAATGGTTGAAGGAGTTATTGGTGTGTTTGGACGTTCGTCAGAAGTCTGCTATGTCGGTGTATTGTGACAGTCAGTCAGCCCTGCACTGGCTCAGAACCCGGTATTTCATGAGCGCAGTAAGCATATTGAGGTAGATTTGCATTTTGTTCGCGATGCTATTAGAGATGGCACCGTAATAGCCTCGCATGTTCCTACTTCTTCTCAACTGGCTGACATCTTCACCAAGCCCCTTGGAAAGCAAGTGTTTGAAGTTTTTCTTCCCAAGTTGGGCATTTGTGACTTGCATGCTCCAACTTGAGGGAGGGTGTTAGATTATATTTGTAATGTAAATATGGCCCATACCCATAAGTCCAAATGTAAACACTATATATATTGTAACTAAACCTAGCAATGAGAACAAGGCATTATTATTTCCTACATTATGCCATTGTTGAAGCTAACGATAATTACTATCTAGATTGGTTCCTGGCATCCAACCTGAGTTTCTTTGTTGCTTAATCTTAATTATAAGGTAATAAATAAATAAATAAATAATGTTAGGACAACGGTGCATATCCATCAGGACATAATTTGTTTTGGCACAAACAGACGATTCATATTGCTTTGCCTTTTTTTTGTCCTGATCAACTTAAACATTCGGATAATTAATACAACTCAGTTGGCCGTCCCCTCCCTCCTTCTAGATTCTGTGCTTAATATTCTAAATTACAACAAAGAAAAAGTAGACATGGATGCCACGAACAGCACTTTGATTCCAATGTGAACAAATGAACAAATTAATCAACCGTTTGTTTCCTTGTAATTTACAGTCGGCCAAGAATAAATAACTTGAAATAAAATGGCAATATATACATTTTGTTTGATGGAGTCAAATTTGACACCCTCAATAAATGAATGGTGTGATAATCTTGAAAATGTCATGAATAAAAGAAATATATTTCTAAGAAAGAAGTAAAAAATAAAAATAATATTGGGATGGCGCAAAGAAACCTGTAGTGGTAATTTGTAGGCTATATATAGTTCCTCCGTCTCCTAATGGCTTCCATAAGACTTACAGCTAGTCTTGCAAATAGCAGGAAGAAAAGAATGATGGCTAGGTTACTTGTGCTCCTACTGCTTTCTATTTTGTTTCTTGAAGCCGCGATGTGCCGAGAAATCAGAGGGAGAAGTATGATAGATAATGGCCTCGGCCTCACACCACAAATGGGGTAAATATCTATACTAAAAGTTGAGACTTCACCATAAAAATTTGTATTTATCTATGTTTAATGATTATAATTGTTCATTTAGTTTAACATGGACAATTACGTAATTATATATGGAAAAAAAAAAAAAATTAAGGTCACTTGTGTGCTTTTCCCTTGAAGCATGTGCATATATATATACTAGTTACTAGATTTGACAAAACTAGAGTTATTCACTATTAAGTTCAGACAATTATCTCTTCTTCCTTTGCATACTAAAGTAGGAAAATTTGATGTTCACGGTAGATTTTTTTTTTTTTTCAAAAATATAGTTATCTATGTTTACTGATTAAAATTGTTCATTAAGTTTAACATGGACAATTAGGTAATTACATATAGAATTTTTTTTATGAAGGACAGTTGTTTACTCTTCCCACGCATATATATATATATATATATATATATATATATATATATATATATATATATATATATATATATATATATATATATATATACTAGTTACTAAATTGGCAAAACTAGAGTTACTCACTATTAAGTTCAGACAACCTTCTCCTTCTTCTTCTTCTTCTTCTTCTTTTGCATATACTAAAGTAGAATTTAAACTGTGATGGATGGATCAGGTGGAACAACTACAACACTTTCGGATGGGATATAAATGAGACGATATTTCGAGAAACTGGTGGGTGTTTCTATATGTGGTGTTGGCTTATAGTTTCGACTCTACATTTTCGTTGTTTCTAGTTATATATAATTTGTATTGCCATGTAAAATAGTCATGGTAGGTTTGGAGAATAGGAACTTGGTAGGGAAGTAGAGAAAGCTCCATAGTGGAAACTATTTATATTTTATGTATAGTTGAAAGCTTGAAGAAATATCAAAGTAGGGGGTTCTTGCGGTTCCTTTTAAGTAGTGCTTTAGTGAAGAAATATTGTTATCTTTGTTGTTTTGTAGGGCTTAAGTGAATCCAATTAAGATAACAAAGGTTTTGTTATTAAAAGGAGAACATTAGAAAATTGAAGTTGTTAAAAAAGAAGTTAAGGAATTAACTAAATCATTAAAGTAAGGGCATAGATTTCCCTAATGATCAGTTTCTTTTTGTTTGATTGTCTTAGCTGATGCGATGGTGTCAAGCGGTTTGGCATCCTTGGGCTATGAATATATAAATATAGGTATATCCAGGATAACAACAAATTATTTTCATTAAATATCCTAACACATTCTACAAGATATGTAATTTGTTTTTTTATTTGTTTTTTTTGTCATATCCAAATTTTAGATGATTGTTGGGCTGAACAAAACAGAGACTCTCAGGTATGTATCTAATATTTTCTTAAATATATATATTTAGTCATCATAATAATATAAATATATAACCCTTTATAATCCTTACTACAACTCTAGAGTTTTGGTGCAGGACATGCATGCTATCAAAGTAGTAAGTGAATTTTATACAAATTATACGTTGTGTTAATCCATGCTTTCAATCCATAAAATGTGCACACCTTAAAGCTAGAGTGACGTACTGGAATAATACTATACATATATATATAATCATCAACCCTTATTACAACTCTAGAGTTCTAATATACATTTACGTTGACAAGAGGTCGATATGCATGGAGGCATTGTGTCTAATTATAACTCTCTTGGTATGTAAGATGACATCCCACCCTTAATGTCTGTTTCCTATTTCTAGGATTTCTTGTTCGGATTCCCTTACATAGATTTAAGTCTTATTACCTTGCTCTAAATAAAAAAGAATTAATCAAGATGTTTCAAAATATTAACTGATATTACGTAAACTAATACTTGAAATGACAGTTTACAAACTCAACACATCTTTGGAGCATAATAGCATAGATTACATTTTTATTTTGTATTTATTAATTTTTTTTACATATTGATCAGGGCAATTTGGTTGCTAATGCATCGACATTCCCCTCTGGGATAAAGGCTCTTGCGGACTATGTGCATGATAAAGGGCTAAAGCTTGGAATTTATGGTGATGCGGGGTATAATTAGCTACTTTCCTTGTGTTCTATCAAAAGAAGAGTTTATTCATAATATATATTTTTAAAATTATCTAGACTAAATTACTAAATATTCCACTAACTATAAATGTGATAATTGACAAAATGGTTCATGTGAGGACAGGGGTGGCCCGGGGGAGGGGCAAACGGGACGTGGGTCCGGGGCCCCAACACCCAGGGGTCCCAAATAATTTTAAGAGTTAGTAATATATATTATATAGTATTAATATATAATAAAAGAGTGGGTAAAAGAAAAAAGAAAAAAAACTTGCATTTACTTTTACGGTAGTGAAAGTTTGTTCCTTCCGATTCTAGAGAAGAACTTCTTGTCTTCCAATTCCAGAGCAGAATTGATGGCCGATGACAAGTGTTCCTGAAAATTGTTAATTTCAATTCTCACTTCCTTCTTTCTTCTACTTATAATTGAATCCCAAACTCCTATTTTTCTTTCAATTTATCCTTCATGTCCGCTTCTACCGTCCATAATTTTAAAATCTACTTAGGAATTTGAAATTAAGAATTAGGATTTTACAATCATTGAATTGACGTGACTTGCAACTAAGACAACAAATACTCACTGAAACGATGATACAAGTTTCATTGAACAATCTCCAGATAATGAACTTGAGGTCTGAAATTCGAGTTTAATGATGAACTTGATTGTTGGTGATGCTAATAGCGACAATAACTTTAATGATCTTGAGTTGCACTGATGAATTAATGAATTTTGAGTAAACTGATTTCGATTTTTTTTGCATAACATACTTTGGAATGTTGTATTACGTAGTGGATTTTAACAAATATTAGTGATAAGATGATTTAGGGATTGTTGAATTTGGTATTTGGATTGATTTGAGGATTGTTAGATTTGGTATTTTGATTTGGATCATGTGCGGGAACGAAATGTTCACTACAAAGATGTCATTTTCATTGTTCTAATTAACCATTACGGAAAAACCAATTTGATATTTAGATTGATCTAGTTTTTAGATGTTGTTTAGTCAAACTTGAGTTGTAATGAGTTATCGTGTTTGATTATTCAATTATATGAAAAATGGTGCAAGAATTTGTGTCTAGGAGTTTCAATTGATTTTGTAGAATATTTTATGATATTGTGTTTAAACGTGATCAAGACGATTCTACTTAAATTCTATGGTACTATTTTTTCAAGAGAAACGATACCCTAAATGTAAAATGTGCTCATGATACTTTTCCAAAAAATTAATACTTTGTTTTCAATATATCCGAACAAGGGGCATTATTTTGGATTCCGTCCTGGGCATTAAAATCCTCCGGGCCGGCCCTGTGTGAGGATTGATCACATCTAAATATACCATGTAATTTGTTGGATTTGTAAAGATTTATTTTGTTTTTCTTCAATGCTAATCAAACAGTATCAATTGCTAACATTGCAAACTATGAGTTGCTTTCCAATTTTCGAATTACCTAGCAAAAGTTCTGAAAGATAACAATATAACATCAATTTCTACATACTTTATTTATTTGAACACAAATATATTATATTTAGTCTCACTTGCACACACAATAGTTTACCATTTTGCTTCATGAACTTCTTTTCATTTGTAGATAGCTAACTTTGGTGACCTTGGGCTTAAATCACAGGATATTAACTTGCAGCAAAAGAATGCCAGGGTCCCTTGGACATGAAGAACAAGATGCAAAGACCTATGCCTCGTGGGTATGTCAACTGTTTTGATCCTTAAAAAAAAATTGTTTGATAGTACATCGTAAATTTTAAAATAACCCCAGTTTAGTCTCCTTTTACTATAGTAAAAAAAAAAACTTTCTTCGAACACATTAAAGTAAATTTCTATATGAATTACCTTATTAAGTATAGATTTTTGCTACATACAAACTGATGGTTTCATATAGTGTTTGAATATCTTTGCTTTGCTTTCCAGGGAATTGACTACTTGAAATATGATAATTGCCACAATCAAGATATTAGTCCACAAAAAAGGTAATACATTAATCTTTACATATTATTTAAATTAATACATTACCCTTTGAATTTCATTTGTATGTTATTTTTCTGCCTTATATTATTCTCAATTGGTTTTGAGATGAAAACAGGTACCGTAAGATGAGTGAAGCTTTGCACAATTCAGGAAGGAGCATTTTCTTTTCTCTTTGTGAATGGTAAGCTTGCTCGTTCTAAAATCTATTGTCAAAGTTTTCAAGTTTTAATATAGAGTCAGTACATACAAATAATGTCCACAAAAATTAATTTATTATGTAAAATGCATAAAACTCCCACGAGTTTCGAATATCAGAAACTTAATTTAACATATATCACTACATCTAATAACTAATCTTATTTGGTAGAAAATATTTAATTGTATATAACATGACCTTTGGCATGAACTTCAATAGATTACCTTATTAAAAGTTGATGAATACTTCATTTTGGCGTGATAAAAGAGATTTATTAAGATATATCAGTACCAAAATTTTCTGGAATTCTATGTAGGGGACAAGAGAACCCAGCAACTTGGGCAGGAGCCGTAGGTAATAGTTGGAGGACAACTGGAGATATAAGTGACCATTGGGACAGGTATCAAAATATTTATATGTAAATAAATCTTAACCAAGAGATTAATTTCCCAAATTATTTTGAAACTAATCTTACCCTTTTCTTACAGTATGACTAGTCGTGCTGATCAAAATGACAAATGGGCATCATATGCAAAACCGGGAGGTTGGAATGGTAACTTCAAATTGATACCTTACTTTCTTACTACTAGGATCATTATATTTCTTCACTTTCATGGTCATCTGTGGAGTTAGTAGAACATTAGAACATACACGTATTGACTTTATAGAACATATAAAGATGACATCTAGGTTTTTTGTTCTTTATTATGTATAATAATTTATTAATATCGCGTCTTTGTACCTTTTAAGTTTCCCTATGCCAATTAACCTGGAAAGAGAGTATACTTTTAAGATTTTTAAATCAATAATTAACCTTGTGGATGATGTCTATACCTTTGTAGTTTTAGTAGTTCCGCATATGAACATAGACTTCACTTTTTCTCTCTTTGTTTCTTAGACCCAGACATGCTTGAAGTAGGCAATGGTGGAATGACAATCGAAGAATATCGTTCTCACTTTAGCATATGGGCTTTGGCTAAGGTAACAAATCATAGCCAATTTGTCATTCTTGATATGTTATTTATTTACGGGTAGGTCACTTGCTTAACTCGAAAATAGAAACAACTCAATTTTTTCCCTTAATTTTCTGACTGGTCAAGTTTAAGTTGCATAATTCAGAGAGGAAAATTCATGTGCGCATTCTCCTTCTCTAGATTACTCTTTTTGTCTATAGATGAAGACCCACCTTTTATTTGGTCAAAAATCTTGTTTGATAGGATGAGTTTAATTTTATGATATCCAAACTTCTTTACCATATTATGTTAGTATACACAACACTTTTCTTGAATATACTATTGAACTTTTTTTTTTTTTTTTACTTTCAACCTACTATCAAACAAGATGAACACGTATGAAGTTTTTTTTTTACCCCTTCAAACTAGCTAGAGTAACTTCAAATATATATACCGAGTTCAAAATAGTTTTGCAGTATCTAAGTACACTCTCTTTGACTCATCTTTTTATATATTAATATTTGAATTCCTCCAAGTGAATATGAAACATCTTCCAAATAATATTGTTGCTGTCCTCCAATCATTTGTACTGATATCTCTATACAATATGACAAACTAGATTAATCGTTACCAAAATATCGTAATAATTTTCTCATTATATGTATATATATGTCCTTTAATTAAAGAAAGAAAACACATTTTATGATGATGCATTGTGCATACATTAACTTTTTGCATAATTTATTCAATAGTTAACGATACTAAATAAGGTCTCATGTATAAATGAGTGTAGGCACCTCTACTGCTTGGATGTGATATTCGCACAATAAGTAAAGAGACTCTAGAGATAGTGGGCAACGCCGAGGTCATCGCAGTTAACCAAGGTATTCATAAGATTCTAATTAAGACCCCGTTTGGTACACTGTAATATAATCGTAAACGCAATATTATCAAATGAAAAAAAAAATTTATTATTTTTCATTTGATTACATTGCGATTACGATTACATTACAGTGTACCAAACGAGGCCTAAGTATCAATTATTTTCCGAATTCTAAGTTTAATTAAACTTTTTCTACTGACTTCCATGATATGTATAGATAAACTCGGAGTTCAGGGGAAGAAGGTGAAGTCTGATGGTGACTTGCAGGTGCATATTGGTTAATGTCTACATTAATTTTCGTTCATATCATTTGATCCCTTCTAAAATTTACTCTACATTCTTGAAGGTTTGGGCAGGCCCACTCAGTGGCGGGAGAGTTGCTGTTGTGCTATGGAACAGAGGATCTTCGGAAGCATCGATCACTGCAAATTGGTCCGATGTTGGTCTTAAAACATCTGACATAGTTGAAGCTCGAGACCTATGGGAGGTGAGTGTTACAAAATTTATGTTGTTGCAGACTTTCAGGTGGTTATTCTTTTAGTTCTCACTTGTTTAATTTGCAAATATTTTCAGCATAAAACAACATCATCGGTTCAAGGGGAAATTACAACCAAAGTTGCTTCTCATGCTTGCAAGATGTACATCTTGACACCAAAGTAAAGAGTTGATCATGGCGTGAAATATATGTGTAATGAAGGTTTCAATGTCAATGAAGGTTTCAGTTGTATTTTTCGTCCAGTAACAAGCATGCGTTACCATCCGTGGCATGGATGCTTTGTGCCATGCTTTAAGTTTAAAAGTATAATTCCAATGTATCACTTGATGTACGACGAGAAATTGAGTGTTTATTTCTTTTCTGATGTATCACTTGATGTAGCAACCCATGACAAAAATTGAAAATCTAGATCCCATGCATACAGTGGTGGGATTTTCTCCAATTCCTCTCCAACTAAACAAACCAAACATGTACTAATATGTTCTCTCAAAATGCCCGCTATGGTAGTTCCACTAGCACCAATGGAAGAAAATACGCTCCTCCAGTCTAGACCCATGCATTATGCTCCTTCATGATTCGAATCTACACCCCATGCATCTCTCTTAATATGCCCACCATTGCACCTCCACTTAGGGGTGAGCATCATTCGGTTTTGGACCGAAAATCGAACCGAACCGAACAGAATAAGAGGTTCGGTTCGGTTTTTTAAAAAAAAAATCGGTTCGGTTTCGGTTTTGAAAATACTAAATTTCTTATTCGGTTTCGGTTTTGGGTTTCGGTTTCGGTCTAAAACCGAAAACCGAATAAGAAAATTTAATTACTGTGTGTGCACGCGCGCGCTATATATACATATATATATATATATATAAGTATTAGTATATATAGGTATATCTAAATATATATAGATATATACTAAATATGTCTAGATATATTTAGTTATTATATATATTAAGAAAAAAAGCGCAAAAAAAATGAATAAACTGAAAACCGAACCGATTTAATTCGGTTCGGTTTGATTCGGTTTTGGACCAATTCGGTTCGGTTTCGGTTTTGCTATTCGGTTTCGGTCCAATTCGGTTTTTGCTTATTCGGTTCGGTTTAAACCGAATTAACCGAATGCTCATCCCTTGCTCCACTTGCACTATAACATGCTCCTCCTTGAGTCAAATCTACAACACATGCATCTCTCTTAAATGGAAAGAATAATATGCTCCTTCATGACTCGAATCTACAACCCATGCATCTCTCTTAATATGTCCGCCATTGCTCCACTCGCACCATTTATTTTATTGGAAGAAATAATACGCTCTCCATGACACGAATCCAAGCAGATAGAGGGTGGATACCTTCCACCTCAATCACTTCAACTAGAGAAGATTGGCAAAGTCAATCAGGACGTCAGTTACATATTGTTTGGGAAGGGAGGAGAATGGGGGTGGGGGTGGGGATGGGAGGAAAATGTTTAGGGAAAAATGGAAGAAAAATAAAAAGTTATGGTGTTTGGGAAGGGGGAAGGAAATTGAGGAGAGGAATATGGGGGGTGTCACGATCCGCTCCCGAATAATCGGACACGCCCAGCCTTCGTCGTTAGACACGACGAAGTAAGCTGTACCAAGCAAGGAAAATCTAACCAGATAAACATGAATGTGCACAATCACAGCATCTATAAAACGTTCCCAGAAAGATCACCATAATCCACAAATCTATAGAACATAAAGGTACCCGAGTCAACATGAATGAAATATACTATGAACTCTAAAAACAATATCTAGAAATAAAGCTAAATAGTCTAAACTTGAAGCCTCTAGCTAAGTCATGTCTCCATCCTGCTCAGCTAAGATTTCGGGCTCTGGCCCATAAGGTAGAACAATATCCTGCAAGTACAGCTGCAACATATCCAGTCAGGAGCGGCCGGAGTAAAATACAGTTCTAGGTAATGAACAAGAATATCATGATATGAAAATGCGTACAGGAGAACATGAAATATGAAATACAGGAAAAGAACATGAAGGTACAGGAATGTAAGTACAGGAAATAAAATCCAGGAATGTAAACCATGAACCTGAAGTACAAGACATGACATGTGCACAATGTTTGAAATACAACTAGCCTATGTGACCGGCTGGGGTGAGTATAGGAGTATGTACAAAAGTACATGAATATCGGTACGGCTTAGGACCCGCGTGCACGGTGCGAGGCCTAAGCTATCTACATGAATATCAGAACCTGGCTTTGGTCACATAGCTAGTGTATTTTCCCTCCCCGACACAAGTAAGTACAAGAACAGAAAAGTATAAGGGTACAAGATATCGTGTCATCAAGAGAAGTACAAGATATGTAAATGCACAAGACTATAGAAAGTACTTGCCTTGCTCCGGAAGATCAAGAGTAGGGAGATCGTAATCTCTATGTCCACCTAGAATTTGGTACAAATTGGTTAGGCATAATTAACCAATTTATAGTTAGCTAGCTTATCCATCTATAGATATCACTAATTAATCCTCTATAACTAGCTAATCAATTAACTAATCCTTTATATATAGGAAATTATAAGAAAATAATATATTTTTTATTGAATCAACAACCAAAGCCTTAACTGATATATATTATATGTAACTAATTTTCTATTAGAAAATGCTTCACAACATATTACTTAGGAAAATAGACTTAATTATGATCATAAACTAATTGTTAATGAAGTTGATAATAATCCATAACTACATTATTAGCCCAACCGATGACTACTGTTGTTAAGAACAACAGCTCAACCATCAAGCCTCATACAAGGTAATTCCCTTTTATTACATTGGCCTACTTAAACTCCATCCCATATCAATCCAAGCCAAGCAGATCCAACTTAATAACCAAGCATAACCCACATTAAAACCAAACAAATTGGCCCAGCAATATATATATGTTTAACCTGTAAACAAAATTGGAGCTAAGCCTCACTAGCCCAATGCTAGTCTATACACTAGTTAAAGATCCAACCCATCACAACCCCTTCAATTTGGTACATCCAATATTAAGTTCCAATAGAATGGACCCATACTTGAATAGCAAAAATATGGCTTATGCTCAGAAGAACCCAAGCCCAGCTAAATTTGAATTTAACAGTTGTCTTTTCCCCTAACTGAAATACACAGAACAGATCACACACTTAACAAATTATGATTACAAATTATACTCCAAGCCTACAGACACTGAACCTGAATACAGAATTGAATTCCCACTTTTGCCAATACCAATCCCAGTCCATCGATTGTCCCCTGGACACGCACAATGGTTGGATACAACAAACTAGGCACGCACACATGGACACAACACAATACTAGCAGTTTACCACTATATTGATATACTAGCTACCATATAATACAACTCCATTGCATCAAATAAAACCCAGCTAAATGATTACACAGCCCCATTGCATCAGTTCACCAAACTGATCCCACAGTCCCTCTACGCCATCCCCGGACACGCACACCCAGCTGGATACGAACAACACTTGGACTCGAATCAACATCAATTACGAGCAGATACGAACTCACGCCTGACATGAACACAACCCAGGATACGGACACGAACTCTGGACACGAACACAAATCTACAGATCTGGACAGTAGCATTTCAATCAAGATTTGGCAACAACACAGATAGTTGGGGAGATCAGATAAGTACCTGGAGTGAATTCGAACTGTAATAGGACACAATTCCATGAGCAGACTCGACCCTTTGTCCGACTATGAACCAGGGTTTCTCTGCGTCAACCATCACACATATCTCGCACAGATCGAAGAAGACGAGTCTCAGAACAGGGCATACTGAATTCGACAAAATTTAACAAGGAATTCTCGGATAGATTACTCACAGTTACTTCTAGTGCCAAATCGATCACGAGACTTGATTCATTCAGTTGTCAATCCAAAATTTGATCTCGACCAACGCTCTGTCCGTACTGCTTGCCGAAAAGAACGAGGAGGATAGAACGGGGGATCTACTACTCGTCGTAGATTCATCGTCAAACAGTCACCAGATGAAGAGATCGGACGAGCGCTTCTTGATCGAAGAATGCTCAACCACGTGAGGAGATCGATGCATCGTCGGAGAAGAAGGCTTTTGGAGATAAGGACGAGTCTTAGTTGTCGCCGGAGCTTGGTGTCGAAGTGGTGCCTCTGGGCTTGCTCAGTCGTCGGAGAACGAAAATGTCGCCGAGGAGGTGAAGTCGTTGATCGACGGAGAGAGTCGAACCCTAGCCGCTGCGGTGGTGAAAACGTCGCACCACCATCGCCATTAAGAGCTCGCCGGGGTAATTAGGGTTAGGGTTAGGAGGAATTTGGGGGGAAGGAGAGAATTGGGAGAAGAGCTCGGCTGAAATTTTTGTGAATGAACAAATGAGCTCTTCTCTCTCCTCCTTGTTTATATAGGAAGGAAAAAGAGGGGTTTATTTGCACTTAAGTCCTTCACTAATGGAAAATTGCATCCAGTCAACAAAAGTTAGTTATACAGTTAGAGATTTGTTATATTTGTTAGGAATTTAGTTAGATAAATTGGGGGGAACCTCTCTTAGTTAGTTATAACCAACTAGCCAACTAATTAATTAGCACTCTAATAGATTGTAATAAAACTTTCCAAGCACAATTGCTACAAAATATAATTAGGGAAAATACTAAATGTATTAGAATATTAAAAATTTACAAAAACTGGAAAAGTGGGGTTACAAATATCCCTCCTTATAAAAATTTTGTCCTCGAAATTCAAAGGTAAAACACGGTACAGAAAATGACACAAGGTTTTAAGATTAATTAGGTATGAGTGTGAATATGGTCAATGACCGGTATGAAAATTTGAATATCCTGACAAAATAAATGGATACAAGGGCACAATTGATAATGATCAAAATTTGTCAGGCATGAAGTGAAATGAAATTAGTTAAGACCAAGCACGAAATCTGAGGCAAGAAATTAAAATGACATGATCTAAAATGATCAAAAAATCCAGTAAGCACGAGATGGAATGAAGTTTTAATCAGGACCGGCCCGGAGTATTTTAATGCCCAGGGCGAAACCCAAAATGATACCCTTTGTTTGGATATATTGAAAACAAAGTGTTAATTTTCTTGGAGAAGATTCATTGTTTCATTATCTTGAGCGCATTTTACATTTAGGGTATCGTTAAAACATCGTTCGCTTGAAAAAATAGTACCATAGAATTTTAAGTAGAAGCGACTTGATCACGTTTAAACACAATATCATAAAATATTCTACAAAATCAATAAAAACTCCTAGACACAAACTCTTGCACCATTTTTCATATAATTGAATAATCAAACACCATAACTCATTCAAACTCAAGTTCGACTAAACAACATCTAAAAACTAGATCAATCTAAATATCAAATTGGCTTTTCCGTAATGGTTAATTAAAACAATGAGAATGACATCTTTGTAGTGAACATTTCGTTCCCGCACATGATCCAAATCTAAATACCAAATCCAGCAATCCTCAAATCAATCCAAATACTGAATTCAACAATCCCCAAATCATCTTATCACTAATATTTGTTAAACATCCACTACGTAATACAATATTTCAAAGTATGTTATGCAAAAAATTGAAAATCAATTTACTCAAAATTCAATAATTCATCATTGCAACTCAAGATCATTAAGTTATTGTCGCTATGAGTATCACCAATAATAAAGTTCATCATTAAAACTCGAATTTTAGACCTCAAGTTCATTATCTGGAGATTGTTCAACGAAACTTGCGTCATCGTTTCAGTGAGTAGTTGTTGTTGTCTTAGCCGCAACTCACATCAATTCAACGATTATAAAATCCTAATTCTTAACTTCAAATTCCTAAGTATATTTTAAAATTATGGACAGTAGAAGAGGACATAAAGAATAAATTGAAAGAAAAATAGGAGTTTGGGATTCAATTATAAGTAGAAGAAAGAAGGAAGCGAGAATCAAAATTAACAATTTTCTGGAACACTTATCGTTGGCCATCAATTCGCCTCTGGAATTGGAAGACAAGAAGTTCTTCTCTCGAATCGGAAGGGACAAACTTTTACTACTATAAAAGTAATTGCCATTTTTTTCGTTTACCAACTCTTTTATTATATATTAATATTATAAATATATATTACTAACTCTTAATATTATTTGGGGCCCCTTGGATCTTGGTGCCCCCGGGCCCATGCCCCGTTTGCCCCTTCACCGGTCCGCCCCTGGTTTTAATTACGACTTAGAGGCATAAAACCAAGAAGGCACGATCTTCGAAGCACGATCAAACTCGAAAGTTTTGCACAATTGGCTAGAACAAGATAGACAAGTCATGATTAGTTAGGCATGATTGAGGCCAAAATTTAGATAAACACGATTGAAATATAGGTACGATTTAAGATGTAGTGAAACAAAATCAAAATCTAGTAATGTGTATTCATTGAGAAAATCAAATGATCCGACAATAAAATACAAGAAGGAAAAGTGCAAAGGTCAATTTGAGAAATCATATGGAAACTACCCATGAGGTATTAGTATCAAATCAAGAAAAACATGCAAGGATTTGTGATTCTCGAAAACCAATAATCATATGAAAAGGGAATATAGTCTCCGTGGTATCCAAGAACATATAGGTATTTGAAATCACTTTGCTTAGAATCGCTACCCCGCCAGTATATATCTGACTGCAGTGGACTTTCGGCTCCGTGACTCAAATAACAATATGTTACCGAATATTCTGTCAACCTTATCCATTTTCCAATAATCATTGACGAAACAACCTAAGAGATCAAGATATGAAAAATATGACAAAGTCTCAACAATACTCGAAAACCTATGAATGTCTGAAATCATTTTAACTTAGAGTTACTACCTCGCCAGTACGCTGCTGGCTGCAGTGAACCCTCAGTATCCATAGTCCAGAAAATGACTGCAACGCGCAACTGCCACGCCCAGTAGATCATCGAATAGTCTCTCAACCTTATGCATGGGAATTTAAAATTTCAAGAATTCAAAATGAGTTCCGATAGTCTAAGTCAAGATAAAAGGTGATATTATCTGCCGTTTAGAAAACAAAGGGTTTCACTAGTTACCGAGAAGCAACAAGGATCCAACAAAGGACTAGTAGGTACTAAAAATGGACAACCAAGAAGATTTTAAATCTCGAACAGGGAGTGAAGTTTCAAACAATAACCGGGATCTCAAATGGCAAGTAACCCTATATAGGGAACAAAATCTTGAATAGATAACAAAGTCCCGGAGTGGTGATCAGAAAGCATAGTACAAAATAGAAACAAAATTTTCAAAGTAAGGAGCAATCCTCGTATCGAAAACAAAGTTCAACAAAATCTCAATTAACAACAAGATCTCAAACAGATCTCGAATAGAAACGAGATTTTCAATAGAATACAAAATTGCAGATGGAAAGTACTTCCCAGATAGAAAATCTAGAACGAGAAGCAAGACCATGGATAGTGAATAGAAAATAAACATCAAATTGTGGATATGAAGCTAACAGAATCTCAATTTGGAAACGAGGTCAAATAAGGTCGTGAACAGAAATGAATTCTTGAATAAGAACAAGTCACGAATAGGAAACCAAATCTCATATAGGGAACACGTCAAAACCTCATATTTAGAAAACGAAGTTTTCAAACAATGTCTCGAATAGGGACTGAATCTCAAACAACGTCAAATAGAAGGGAAGGTTCAAACAATGTTTCGATTGGGAACAAAGTTTCAAAATGAATTTTTAAGTAAGAATAAAATCTCGAGTAGTACAAGTCCGATTAGCGAGCATAATATCAATAAGCGAATAGGAAACAAGTATCCATGAAACAAGCAAAATCTTGGATAGGAGAAAAGGTCAGAACAACGTAGTGGACAAACAACTCTCGAATAGAAAATCAAAGTCATGAATAGGAAATAAGTCTCATATAGAGAATGAGTCACAATCTCAAATAGGAAATGAAATCTTCAAAACCCTTAAAGGAATCCTCAACAATGTCCTGAATAGGACGAAGCTTAAACAAGGTCTCGAATGAGAAACAGGGGTTCGAAATGAAATCTCGAGTAGGAATTAAATCCTAATTAACACGAAGTTTGATGAGGGAACAAAATTTCCAAATATGAGCCAACACTAGGAAACAAAGTCATGAATGATGAATATGCCAACAATATTGAATAATATATTTCAAACAATTATCGAATTGTGGATCTGAAACAAGTCTACAAAATAGAAAACAATATTTCGAAATAAGTTTCGAATATCAACCAAGGTTTCAAAATAGAAAACAAGAAGTTTCAAGAAATGATCCAGGTGCTAAGAGGATTATAAGGGAAGACTGGATTGTGAATCACGATCCATGATTTTCTCCAACCATGCAAGAAAAAGTCTTCGGTCTTCAGTATTCCTTCGGGACTAGAATCTCTTCAATGTTTTTAGCTGTCCTGACGTAAGCTGGTCCCTGCGGTAGTGCTCTACGTGGTTGCTGAATCTGGAGAGGCAGGTCCCCTTGTTGTAGTCCCGGTGCTCTTCGTGCTCGTCCTTGGGCAGTATGATCAGCGGCCTCCGGACAGTCCTTGACTTGATGGGCAGGCGATCCGTAGAATAAGCATATCCTCAGTCTCTTATGGCACTCGTCGTAGTGGTGTCCTGGGCGGCGACAGAAATTACAAGTGATTATCGTCTGAATCTGAATCTAGATCTCCCGCTGGGGTGGCTGAAGTGTGTAGTGCCCCGTCCTGCTCAGTCAATCAGAGGAATCAAAATGTCGACGGCATTCGGACTTAGCATGCAACGGCGACACGAAGGTCCACTTGGTCGAGGCGACTCCTCGAATCAGGTGGGGTAGTTTCGGTGAACTCGCCTAATCTTAGCTTTCACATAATAAATTGTATGTTTTTAACTTGCACAAGTAGGCTTGATAATAAAAGAGACGAATCCACATAGCTAAGGAAATAATCCCGATGGATCGAATTGAGTTAGAATACAGAAAGGTCCAACGGTCGGCTTAGAGTTGGTGCACGGCGTGCTTTGAAAATTACATTCGATCCTTCGTCCCATGGCTTGGGAGAAGGAAAGTTGGTTTGAGTTGGCGAAGTTATGAATGTAGCCTAAGTCATAGGCATCGCCCGCATGAATACTTCATAAAGCATGCACGGTCCCATCGTCCGAGGCTTGGCATAGCCTTGGCTTGCCCCATGAGTTAAGCTGCGTTGCACGATTTGAGGCATAAGTCTAGGCACCCAGATTTCTTGGTCGTTCAAAGTCGAACGCAATACGCAGCACATTTTTGCGATGCAAGATTTGACACAGCCTTTGCTCATCGAGTCGTTGTGTGATTGAGTTAGGCAAAGTTATGTTAGGCTATCAGAGTAGTAGAAGGTCCCACGAGTTCTACGGCTAGGTATAGCCACGAAGTCCTACGGTCTCAAAGCTAGTCATATGGAGTGTGAATTGGACGATAGTTTCACACGAAACACATGTCGGTTTAAGGTACGATGCACGGACTTAGTGTTTAAGGAACGAGCCACGGTTGATTCAAAGTGAGTTATGGGAAAAGGGGCTATCAAATAGTCATTCCTAAGTTGAGTAAAAAGGATAGGGCATCAAGGAAGAAGGCTCGCGACCGTGGATTGTCGAGTGGTCTCAAGGATAGAAGTCTTAAACTTGGTTTTGAAATAGATGGTAACACTGAAAGAAGGATGACTGTGTGAGACGTCAGTTTGAGTCGAGTCTTGCATGGTCATGGACAACTTGTCGACAAGGGCGATGGTTTCTCGAGCGGCAACCCGGGGCCACGGGACCGACTCGGCCTAGGAGGAAACAGGGTATAGTCGTGCATAAGGTTTTAGCACAGGTTAAGCGGGGACTTGCAATGGAGCTAGCTACTTGCGTTGAAAGGACCCCGATTAACAAAACTATACGTCCAGGATAGCTTGTTATGCTAGTGGCTAAGTTCATATAGATGTCGAAAAAATAGCGGCTATCCGCGTGTATGCCTTTGGAATGTGTCGAGTTGAATGTGTGTACGTTTTGGAAGAATGTTTGGGCCTAAGATTTGGCATCAACATAGGCGACGTGCTTCGACATGAGTTGTGGTGTTGAGTCTTAATTGTTGGCATGTAAGTTGCATAAGTAGGATTTGGGTCATTTCGAGTTTAAGTAAGGAATCGCCACAAGATAAAGTTGGTCGAGTGACACTTAGTTCACAAGTCTTGATGGGTCAGTTGATGATTAAGTAGGCAAGGGCCGTGAGGCGACGATATGGTTAAGTCTCACTGAGTTCCGAGGCACGGCCTCAATAAGGACTTATAGCACGATCACATGGGAATGGAGTCTTATCACGTAGTTGCGTCTCTGATTATGTGCCGAAAGGCAAGCACGACTTGATATGTCAACGTTGTTGACACGAGAAGGGTCTAGAGGCAAGGCATGAGTTAACGTTGTTGTTGCAAGCACGGAATGGTCTAGAGACACAAAATAGGCTAAGACATTTATCCTAAAACTGATCCTAAGACAAGACTAGAAAGACAATTGATAAGAATGGACTTTGTTGCATAAAGTAAATCAACCGTGTCAATTTTGTATGGGTGGGCGATGAGCTCATTCTACCAGTACAGTTGAGTACTGACACCCACATAGTTTTTATGTGCAGGCACAGGTAGAAGCTCGTGGCGTGGAGCTCGTTTGGATGCGTCAAGGCACGGAGTTCCATGGCGATTTAAAGCGTACGGCCGCATGGAGTCAAGACTTATACGAGAAATAATGTATGGATGTCGCCTTCTGAAGCATATGTTGGCTTAAGACTTGTATTGAGAGATGAGAGAGAGCTGAGTGACTTGTAATGTGAGAAGAGTGAGCTTGAGTGACTTGTAATCTTGGCCTTGTGCCCCATTGTAACCTTTGTTTCAATATCAATAAAGAGCTTCTTTTGAATGACTTGTATTTTGTATCTAAATTTCTGCTGCTATTATTCAATGTCTCTGCTTGGGACTTCTGTGCGATGACCCCGTCGCAGCCGCTGTAATCGGCCGTTATGGAATCCGCCTTGTATGAGCATAAATCTAGGCTCGTGCGGCATCACGCCTTAGCGAGGACGATCGCTCCTACGGGAGCGGAGCGTGACAAAGTACAAGGACTCTGATAGGAATATACGGTTGCTGGCGTGCTAGCGGCTGAGATCCTGATGCTCCTCGACCGTTGTGATCAGCAACCTGCAGGCAATCCTTTATTTGGTGGGCAGAAAATCTGCAGTACATGTAGATTCTGAGCCTCTTGCGGCACTCCTCGAAGCGATGTCCTAGATGGCGGCAGAAAGCACAAATGGGCATCATCTGAATCTGATGACGCCGCTGAAGAGGCGCTGTCTGAGTGTGGTAACGCTTTGCGGATCCATAGTAGCTGCTATCTCCGTCATAAGTCTTCCTGTCTCTCCTGAGCTTTAGCTTCCTGTCTCGTTCTATTGTCTGTGCTACATTCTGGATCTCTTGGCTGGTGGCTCCAATCTTTAGAGGAGTCGGGTCCTCAGAGACTTGGATGTCTTCAGTGGTAGCTCCAGGTTCTCGATCTACTTCTCGATGCAAGATATGGTGTCGAGGAAGTCCAAAAGTTTGAGAGTTTGGAAGTCAGAAGTCCGTCTCCCTCTGTTTGTCAAGGAACTCTTGAAACATCTCCATCAACTGCGTACTACCCATGGGGATAGTAGGGCGATAGAAGGTAGTGGAAGCTCGAAACCCTCAAGTGTAGGTGGATCAACAGTTCCGGTGTCGTACTTTGAACTATCTGAAAAACAGAAAATTGTTAAAATATCCTAAACTTAAAAACAACAAGTGTTTATAGAATATCAATATACCCGATGTATCCAATTTCCTATGCTGTGATCAAGTTTTCCTAGTTTAATCAAGTCCCCCAATAGTACACTAATACTAGGTACCATTAGGATAGACTTGCATGGGCCACTACTAAAAATATGTCACGACCCGCTCTCGAATAATCGGACACGAGTCGGACACGCCCAGCCTTCGTCGTTAGACACGACGAAGTAAGCTGTATCAAGCTAGGGAAATCTTACCAGATAAACATGAATGTGCACAATCACAGCATCTATAAAACATTCCCAGAAAGATCACCATAATCTACAAATCCATAGAACATAAAGGTACCAGAGTCAACAGGAATGAAATATACTATGAACTCTAAAAACAATATCTAGGAATAAAGATAACCAGTCTAAACTTGAAGCCTCAAGCTAAGTCATGTCTCCATCCTGCTCAGCTAAGATTTTGGACTATGGCCCATAAGGTAGAACAATATCCTGCAAGTACACCTGCAATATATCCAGTCAGGAGCGGAGCAAAGTATAGTTCTAGGTAATGAACAAGAACATCATGATATAAAAATGCATACAGGAGAACATGAAATATGAAATACAGGAAAAGAACATGAAGGTACAGGAATGTAAGTATAGGAAATAAAGTACAGGAATGTAAACCATGAACCTGAAGTACAAGACATGACATGTGCACAATGTTTGAAATACAACTAGTCTATGTGACCGGCTGGGGTGAGTACATGAGTATGTACAGGAGTACATGAATATCGGTACGAATTAGGACCCGTGTGCACGGTGCGAGGCCTAAGCTATCTACATGAATATCAGAACCTGGGTTTGGTCACATAGCTAGTGTATTTTCCCTCCCCGACATAAGTAAGTACAAGAACAGAAAAGTACAAGGGTACAAGATATCATGTCACATCATGTCATCAAAAGAAGTACAAGATATGTAAATGCACAAGACCATAGAAAGTACTTGCCTTGCTCCGGGAGATCAAGAGTAGGGAGATCGTAATCTCTATGTCCACCTAGAATTTGGTACAATTTGGTTAGGCACAATTAACCAATTTATAGTTAGCTAGCTTATCCATCTATAGATATCACTAAATAATCCTCTATAACTAGCTAATCAATTAACTAATCCTTTATATATAGGAAATTATAAGTAAATAATAATTTTTTATTGAATCAACAACCAAAGCCTTAACTGATATATATTATATGTAACTAATTTTCTTTTAGAAAATGCTTCACAGTATATTACTTAGGAAATAGAGTTAATTATGATCATAAACTAATTGTTAATGAAGTTGATAATAATCCATAACTACATTATTAGCCCAACCGATGACTACCGTTGTTAAGAACAACAGCTCAACCATCAAGCCTCATACAAGGTAATTCCCTTTTAATATATTGGCCTATTTAAACTCCATCCCATATCAACCCAAGCCTAGCAGATCCAACTTAATAACCAAGCATAACCCATATTAAAACCAAACAAATTGGCCCATCAATATATATATGTTTAACCTGTAAGCAAAACTGGAGCTAAGCCTCACTAGCCCAATGCTAGTCTATACACTAGTTAAATATCCAACCCATCACAACCCCTTCAATTTGGTACATCCAATATTAAGTTCCAATAGAATGGACCCATACTTGAATAGCAAAAATATGGCTTATGCTCAGAAGAACCCAAGCCCAGCTAAATTTGAATTTAACAGTTGCCTTTTCCCCTAACTGAAATACACAGAACAGATCACACACTTAACAAATTATGATTACAAATACTTCAAGCCTACAGACACTCAACCTAAATACAGAATTGAATTCCCACTTTTGCCAATACCAATCCCAGTCCATCGATAGTCCCCTAGACACGACCCAGAGCTTGGACACGCATAATGGCTGGATGCAACAAACTAGGCACGTACACATGGACACAACACAATACTAGCAGTTTACCACTATATTGATATACTAGCTACCATATAATACAACTCCATTGCATCAAATAGAACCCAGCTAAATGATTATACAGCCCCATTGCATCCAGTTCACCAAACTGATCCCACAGTCCCTCTGCACCATCCCCGGACACGCACATCCAGCTAGACACGAACAACACTTGGACTCGAATCAACATCAATTATGAGCAGATACGAACTCACGCCTGACATAAACACAACCCAGGATACAGACACGAACTCTGGACACGAACACAAATCTACAGATCTGGACAGTAGCATTTCAATCAAGATTTGGTAACAACACAGATAGTTCGGGCGATCAGATAAGTACCTGGAGTGAATTCGAACTGTAGTAGGACACAATTCCAGGAGCAGACTCGACCCTTTGTCCAACTATGAACCAGGGTTTCTCTGCGTCAACCATCAAACATATCTCGCACAGATCGAAAAAGACGAGTCTCAGAACAGGGCATAATGAATTCGACAAAATTTAACAAGGAATTCTCGGATCGATTACTCATCATTACTTCCAGTGCCAAATCGATCACAAGACTTGATTCATTCATTCGTCAATCTAAAATTTGATCTCGGCCAACGCTCTGTCCTTACTGCTTGCCGAGGAGAACGAGGAGAATAGAACGGGGGATCTACTACTCGCCGTAGATTTATCGTCAAACAGTCACCGGAGGAAGAGATTGGATGAGCGCTTCTTGATCAAAGAATTCTTGACCACGCGAGGAGATCGACTCGTCGCTGGAGAAGAAGGCTTGTGGAGATGAGGATGATCTTAGTTGTCGTCGGAGCTCGCTGTCGAAGTGGTGCCTCTGGGCTTGCTCAGTCGTCGGAGAATCAAAATGTCGTCGAGGAGGTGAAGTCGTTGATCGACGGAGAGAGTCGAACCCTAGCCGCTGCGATGGGGGAAACGTCGCACCACCATCGCCATCAAGAGCTTGCTGGGGTAATTAGGGTTAGGGTTAGGAGGAATTTGGGGGAAGGAAAGAATTGGGAGAAGAGCTCGGCTGAAATTTTTGTGAAAGAACAAATGAGCTCTTCCCTCTCCTCCTTGTTTATACAGGAAGGAAAAAAGGGGTTTATTTGCACTTAAGTCCTTCACTAATTGAGAATTGCATCCAGTCAACAAAAGTTAGTTATACAGTTAGAGATTTATTATATTTGTTAGGAATTTAGTTAGAGAATTGGGGGGAACCACTCTTAGTTAGTTATAACCAACTAGCCAACTAATTAATTAGCACTCTAATAGATTATAATAAAACTTTTCAAGCACAATTGCTACAAAATATAATTAGAAAAAATACTAAATGTATTAGAATATTAAAAAATGCATCTTTTGAATGACTTGTAATGTGAGAAGAGTGAGCTTGAGTGACTTGTAATCTTGGCCTTGTGCCCCTTTGTAATCTTTGTTTCAATATCAATAAAAATGTATCTTTTGAATGACTTGTGTTTTGTTCTAAATTTCTGCTGTCATATTCAATGTCTCTGCTTGGGACTTATGTACGACAACCTCGTCGCAGCCGCTGTAATAGGCCGTTATGGAACCCGCCTTGCACGAGCGCAATCTAGGCTCGTGCGGCATCACGTCCTAGCGAGGACGATCGCTCCTACGGGAGTGGGGCGTGACTTAGTTGCAGTGCCCCGCTCCGCGAAGGCACTAGATAAACAGAAAGATCGGATTGCTAGCTCTACAATAGAAGACAATTAATCTGGGTGAGTGGACGAAGTCTCATTTGCTGATTCGCTTACGCCTTAAGAATCTGAATTTTTGATTGAATGCTTTTGTTAATAATAAGATGGTAAATCCTTGAGTATGCTTTAAGAGAATTCACATGTTGCCTCGCTAAGATTTGAATGTTGCCTTGATAAAGAGAACCATGCCATGCTAAGAACAAGAAAAGAAATAATCAGCATGCTAATAAGAAGACTCGTTGCCTGCTAATAAGAACTGAAATGATACTTGTCATGCTTGATAGGATAAGAGAAAACAAATGAATCGAATTGAATGCTTGATCATTGCTTGCTGCTTGTATGCTTGAGAATTATAGACATGTACAGACGGACTTGTACATGTTGACCTGAATAAAAGAAAGGCACGAATTGAACGTGTCGTATATCTGCAAAGGCATGAAAAGAACATGTCATACATCTGATCTGAAATCTGTTTCATCTGATAGAATCCTGCTAGAGCATGCATATGGTCTCGGACAACTCGTGCATGAGTAAAATTTGTCTCTCGGGTGGTATCTGGGGACGCCTGGAACCACTCGGCCTAGGAGAGATTATGAGCACACTGGGTGCAAGGACCCATGTTAAAAGTGTAGCCGTTATCTGTGTCCTTAGCGACGAGCTGAACCCAAGAGCGTCACAGCGGCTAATCATGGGTTTCCCATGGACCATCATATAGATAGGTGTGGATTGGTGTAAAGCTGAACCGGAGAGTCACAGCTGCCAATCGGTCTGCATGTGTCTATCATATGTTTTGCTAAGAGCTAACGATGCAGAGACGAACAAGGAATGACAATATTGGTTTTATAATGTTATGCTAATCCTTGTCTTGTGCAGGGATGGACGGTCGGCTATGGTAAGAATCACTAAAAAGGTGATAAAACTGTATTGCTTGAGTTTGATATATAAATGCTTGCAGAGATTAATCTGTTACCAAGAAATGCTATGTTCCACTAAGAGAAAGGATGTAATATCATGCTTGTAATCTGACCCTAAGTTTTACTTGAACAAGAGAAAAGAATGCTAAAGTTGTTGTCCTTAATGAAATGAATATGCTCATGAAACACGTTGCGCACTGCACATGAAAGGAATAGTCATCGTGCTAGAATTGAATAGTCCCTTGTATGCTTGAAATAATATGAACTGTGGTTTTTCAAAGATGTGTTTTCAAAAGATATGTAAACTGACTCTGTATGCATGGAATGAATCTAGGTAAAACTAGCAAGATCACATCACAAGAAACGTTTTCTCACTAAATGAACAGTGATCGTTTCAGACAAATGTAGCTCTTTGTTCACACATTCACCAGTATGCTGATATACTGACCCATCATCAGTCTGCATGCAGGTGCACCATGCATCGAAAAGGATAGCCCGAAGCGATAGCCCGTGCCTCATCCTCAGGAGCCAGAAATCAAAAGAGATGCCAAGAGATGACATCTGTGCAAGAGTTTGGTTTTGTATATAAAAGGATGTAATGTATAGGAACGGGATCATTGTAATCTGTAAAGTTCTGAGAGAATGTAATATTGTATCAGAGAGAATCGAGAGCTTGTAATCTGTTCAAATGAAATCAATAAAGAGAAATGTTCTTGTTACCATTGTGTTCAATACTTGTATTCTGAAATATGTCCGCTGCTGCTTCAATTATCTGCGATATGTTCCGCTGCGTATTGTCAAACTTGTCTATCTTGTCTTGTTTCAGGTCTTGGCCTTGTGCAAGCGCAACTTAGGCTTGCACGGCATCACGCCTTAGCGAGGACGAACGGTCCCAAAGAGCCCGAAGCGAGGACGAAAAGGACTCTGCGGGATCGGGGCGTGACATTAGTGGTATCAGAGCACGGCTTTATATCCTTGGACTATCGATTGAACTTTTTAACTCCGGTGTTTCTGTAAACTCTATAGTATTGCTTCCACAAATTGATATCGTTGGTGCGTTCTCTCTCAAATGTCCCACGGGATGTCCATAAAATAAGTCTATCTATTTTGCAAAATATAGGAGAATAGTTTTTGATAAAACAAAAAGATGGTTTACATAAGCATGGTTGGCTAAGTCGGGCTGGGCATATACACCAAAGTTGTATCGACGTTAGAAAAGTCGAGTGCGGGGATTAAAAATTTGTCGAGCAAGAATGAGTTGAACTCGATTGAGTAAAAGTGAGATGACTATCGATAGGGGTGCTATCGAGCGACGATGTTATCGTCGATGCGATATAAATGAGCGTGCTTAAAATTCGAGGAATGGTTCGAATGAAAATTTTGAAGAAATCGATTTTGATTCGAATGATAGTTTTGAGGATTTGTCAAATGACTTCATCCCTGAGTGGTGTATGCGATAGCCTCAGGGATGTCGATCGATCGATTGAGGATACGGGATATCGATGAGTCTATCAGCAAGCGTCGTACATATGCAAAGCCTTAGATTGAGTGCAATTGAGTGAGTTGTTGTCTTGAAGTTCAATTAGTGGATTCGAATAAATTAAAATAAAATGGCGCACACAGAACGTGTACGGGATTGAGGATTGCACGAGTATGAAACGCAAAAATGATTGAGTAGGTGAAACTGAATCGAAGAAAAGTTAAGTTGTACGAATGGATGACTTGATAAAGGAAATCGATAGGTGGATCGTATAAAAAAAAGTTAGCACGATGGAAAGATAGCGTGCATGAAAAAGTTGAATTTTGAAGTTACGCAAATGACTCTAAGGATTGGATTGAATGTTGCTCGATGATTTGAGTTAGTAAAGAAATGATGCAAATTGAGGAAATACATTGATCGATGACTTAAGATAGACGGATGAACAATACGCGAATTTAGGTTTGAGAAAATTGATGTTGTGAATAATTCGAGGGATAATGATCGAACTTGAATTTGAATGTCGAGGAGATTATCCAGTCGGACGATAGCATCATTTATACGACTCGAATTCGTTGCAAAGGAAGATCGTCAGGTTACGCATATCATCGATGGTATGAGGCGTATCAAAGATCGATATACGATAACTCGGGGGCACTCTAATTCAAGAAATGACGATCGTGCAAGCGTTATTGTTCTGACGGATGCTATAATTAGGATTTGAGTGAAATAAATGTGGATGAAGATAGAAGTGTCTCGATGGTTATGCAGATAACCACAACATCGACATTCTTGTCTTGTAACTCTAGCCTCGCACATGCGTCTTATCAAATTTGGGGCGATCGTTTCGCATGAGCGCTGACATGGTGATTCATGTCACGAGAATGATCGAACTCAGAAAATTAGGACGCGGTAACTTTGATTGTCTCGACTTGTTGGTTTGAAGCGAAGATTAATTCGAGGATGTTTCAAACTTGTAATTGACGATTGAGTAAACTCGAGGATTGAATAGATCCAATCTACGTATCGAGAATGAATTAGCCTAGACACAAAACAAGAGTTACGCCCCGATGAGAATGATTATTCCGCGGGAGCGTTGCATGGTGATTCATGAACCACCGTGGATAATCGGACTCGCGTGAGATCGGGGCATGGCACATTGTTAAGTCAAGATGACCTTGCGACCGATTACGTGAATTATAATAAACGACTTAGGAAATATGGAATAAGAATTACGGTTTAGCGACATGTCGTGTCATAGCGTGCTTGACTTGAAAGAGATTGATAGGTGGATTATGCCGAACGTGTTTGAAGAGATAGACTATACGAAATGGCTTGATGAACGAGTGATATTGATATGTCAAAGAATTGGTTGAAACGTGAGTTATCATAGGATGGCTTTGCTGAATGACTCAGACCCCGTATGACGAATGATGGGATGTGTGTAGGAAATTGATGCTCGATGTTTAGAAATCAGAGTGATGCGAGCTTGGATAGAAAACCCCATACTATCAAATTGGTTTGACCTTAGGATGGGGTCAGTGTTGATATTGTTGTTTGGGAACTATGATTCCAATACTGACGGATGACCTTAGCCTAAAGACATAGCCTAGCGGTTAGGCAGACGTTCCGGTGTAGAGCGATAGGAATTGTGGAGGCACCACTCATGAGGCTCGGTTGACATGCACGTATATCAGGGACGCCCAAATATGTGCACGATCTGATTCGAGTGGTGATGGCGGATTCTCTATCATGAGACTTGGCTGAAATGCATGTATTTTGGGGACGCCTGGAATATTTGCATGATCCAACTAAGTGATACGTTGAATCAAGTGAGACTCGAGGAACGGAAAAGTGTAGAAGATTTTGAAATCATGTTTCAAGGAAAAGATTTGTGGTAGTGTGATCATTAGATTGAGACGAACTTGAATATTGGTTGATCGGATGGTTTACTAGAACTGAGTTGTCCGTGTGTGCGACAAGAGTAAGTTGCCTAAGTTGAGATATAGTTATTCGAGGTGAAAGATAACCATAGCACGAGTGTGGCTCGAGTTGAAGAAACGCATAGGAGTAGTATGTGCGAGAGTCCTTGAATGTTGAATCAAGTATAAGTCGATAAGTATACTCAGTTAGTTTTGAGGAAGAAACTTTTTCTGAGTGGTGTATGATGTAGTGTCCGGTCCCGCTCAGTCAATCGGAGGAATCGGAATGCCAACGGCGTTCGGACTTAGCCTTGCAATGGCTTGCTCGGAGGCCCACTCGATCGAGATTACTCCTCGTTCAGGTAGGGTAGTTTCGGTGAACTCGTCTCATCCTTGCCTTCACATAATAAACTCGAAAGTTTTCAAATGTACAAGTAGGCTTGATAATAAAAGATACGAATCCACATAGCTAAGAGAATAATTCCGACGGATCGAATTGAGTTAGAATATAGAAAGATCCAACGATCGGCTTAGAGTTGGTGCACGGCGTGCTTTGAAAATGACACTCGTCCCTTCATCCCATGGCTTGGGAGAAGAAAGTTGGTTTAAGTTGTCACCAAGTGGGAATTAGCCTAAGTCATAGGCGTCGCACGCATAAATGCTTGATAAAGCATGCACGGTTCCATGATGCAAGACTTGGCATAGCCTTTGCTCATCCTACAGGTTAAGTTGTTGCACGATTAAGTTAGGTAAAGTTATGCTAGGCTATCAGAGTAGTAGCGAGCACGGTCCCATGAGTTCTACGGCTGGGTATAGTCACTTAGTCCCACGATCTCAAGGCCTGTCATATAAAGTATGACTTGGGCGATAGTGTTACACAGAACGTAAGTCGGTTTAAGGCATGAGCCACGGTCAGCACGATGTAAAATTAGCCACGGTCTATGGCACTTGAGGAACACGTTTTGTTCAAGTTAAGTTGGAAGGCTATGCAGTAGTCATTCCCTCGATTTCAAACAAGTAAGTTCACGCGACCATTTGTCACTGAGGCGGTCCCTCGTTTGGGAGTCTCACGGTTCCTATGCACATTTTCAAAGTATGAGACGGTCCCTCGTTTGGGAGTCTCACGGTTCCTATGCACGTTTTCAAAGTATGAGGCGGTCCCTCGGTTGGGAGTCTCACGGTTCCTATGTATGTTATGCAAAGTGTGGTTTAGAGCACGAGATGCTAAGTATAGTTCCAGTCGTACCATAAAATTAGGCCATGCATTTACGTGAGTCTAGATGTCTCGTAGGTACGTGGTCATGGATAACTTGTCGACAAGGATTTCTTCCTCGACTGGTATTACGCCGGGGCACCGGGCCCAGTCGACTTAGGGGGAAGACGTTATAGCAACGCTGGATTGTACCGCATGGGTAGTCGGGGGCTTTCCATGGGGCTAGCTACCTTGCATTGAAGGACCCGCCGCCTACCCGAGCTATGTCCACGACGGCTTGTCATGCAAGTGGCCTTTTATATAGATAAGTTGGCGTGCTGAGCGGCAATCCGCATGTACGGTGTCGGTCGATTCTAAGGAAGTACAAGCACGGCACGAATGAAGTAAATGTGGTATGCACGGTTGCATCACGAGTCTTAAGAAGCCTAAGATTTGGCTATGCATAAAGATACATGCTTCGGCATACGATGTGGCATCGTACTTGAGTTCTCAACACGAGTCCCACAAGTTGGGTTAGACGTTTTGAGTTAAGTTCTGGAAGGGCCGTAGGACAAGTTCGGTTAAGTCTTATTGAGTCGCAAGGCACGGCCTCGATATGTTATGGCACGATCATGTTGTTACGACACAAGTATAGGCAAGTTACTAAGTGGCAAGGCGCTGCCTCGATTATGTTATAAGAAGGGATTTATGGCACGACCAAGTTGTTGCGTACCAAATACGGGCCGAAAGGCAAGCACGAGTCGATAAGTTGACATTGTTGGCACGAGAAGGTCTACAGGCAAAGTATGAGTACATTGTTAGTGCAAGCACGGGTTGGTCTAGAGACACAAAATAGGCCAAGGCGTCCGTCCTAAAACCAATCCTAAGGCAAGAGTAGAAAGACAATCATAAGAGAATATGTTGTACAAAGTAAATTAACGTGTCAGTTTTGTATAGGTGGACGAGGAGCTCATTCCACCAATATAGTTGAGTACTGACACCCAAATAGTTTTCATGTGCAGGCACAGGTAGAAGCTCATGGCGCAGAACTCACTTGGATGCGTCGAGGCACGGAGTTTCTTGGCGATTCGAAGCATGCGGCCGCATCGAGTCAAGACTTATACGGAACATAATGTATGGACGTCGCCTTCCGAAGCATTCGCTGGCTCGAGACATGTATTGAGAGATGAGAGAGAGCTGAGTGACTTGTAATATGAGAAGAGTAAGCTTGAGTGACTTGTAATCTTGGCCTTGCGTCCCTTTGTAATCTTTGTTTCAATATCAATAAAAATGCATCTTTTGAATGACTTGTGTTTTGTTCTAAATTATCGCTGGCATATTCAATGTCTCTGTTTGGGACTTCTGTGCGATGATCCCGTCGTAGCCGCTGCAATCGACCATTATGGAATCCGCCTTACACGAGCGTAATCTAGGCTCGTGCGGCATCACGCCTTAGCGAGGACGATCGCTCATACGGGAGCGGGATGTGACTCAGCCCCCCTCCTTCCCGTACCCCCCTCCTTCTCCCCGCCGGCCTTCTCCTCCCTGCTCCCTCCTTCCCGCCCCCTCTTCCTCCCCGATGACTAGCCCCCCTCCTCCTCCTCCCCGTCGGCCAGCCCCCCTCCTCCCCCTCGGCCTCCTCCTCACCGGCCCCTCCTCCTCACCGCAGGCCAGCTCCCTCCTCACCGCCCCCCTCCTCCTCCTCCCCGCACCACCAGAGAGAGAGAGAGGGGGGAGGAGAGTGAGAGAGGGGTAAAATTGTCATTATATACCCCACTTAACACCAGTTAACGAAAAGGGGACAAAATGAACATATTTCATACTTTTATGAATGTTAAGAGCATGGGATCTTTTAGTGCAAAAAGCGAAAATTTAACGAGGTATTTTTTGCACTTTATCCTAAATTTTATTGAATTTGTTGAATCAGTTACCATTCAAACTCGGCCTGTTGTTGTTTAACAAAGAAAAATAGAATAGAATAGAATATACTTGCACGCCAAAAACTATTATTTCTGGCAAGAGAATAAAAAAAATGCAGAAAAATGATTTACTTAGGGGCAAAAATTATAAATATTTGAGATCCAAATAGTAAACTATTTGAAAGTCAAGCTCCACAATTAGTAACCATGATCAATCAAATAAAATCATGGACACATTTGCATTGAATCACTACATCAACGAGGTACAAGAGAAAGGATTCATTCACCAAATGTCAGTAGAGGAAAAGAGCTTCTCTTAACAAGTTACTATATAGCAGCTCAAATTTGAAGCTACAAATATTCTTGCACATTTAAATCCGAAGTTAATATATAGCATATTAAAACGAACAACATGCTATAGAAAATAATAACAAGACAATGATGAGCTTCTCTCAAAAAAAATTGGAAAGGAAACTACCCAACAGTGTTCTGATGGATAGTTTTTGTAATTTAGAAAACTTTTTCCTTTTTTTATCTTGTTTTTAAAAAAAAATATTTTTTGAGCTGGGTCGATTTGCATTATGATGAGTTATTGCATATCAGATTATAAAGATTAATTTATAAGTAAACAAACTTGTGTAAATATGATTTGAACTCTATTATCTGGAATACTAACCTATCACCTTAGAACAACTATAATAAGTGACAAAAATGTTTAACAACTATTAAATATATTTAATTATCAATCAATAATATTATATTTGCTTATATGAACTAATTATATATTTCAAAAATATTTATGTATTCACGATATATGAAAATATAATTTTCTTAAAAATTTAATGCCAATTTTTTTCTCAAAAATATGGAATTTGCAGCTTCGTAATATTTTCACCCTTACTGGCTTCTATAAGACTCTCTTGCAAATAAATAAGGCTTTTTCTAACGGCACTACCATTTTTACTTGGGGCTAGTCCAAAAATATTTCAAAAAATTACAAGTTTGTCATCCATTTTTTTTATTGGAGCTAGCCCAAATTTTTTCAGCAAATAGGACCGCAACTAAGCTGACAGTCCTAAGATAAAGAAGGACTGCAACTTAGTTGCAGTCCTAGGACTGCCAACAAGTTGACAGTCCTAACATAAAGTACGTAGGACTACCAACTTAGTTGCAGCCATATTTTTCTTTCGAACCCGGCAGCAGCAGCAGTAGCCGCAGCTCCCTCCACCTCCTCGACCTCCGTCCCAACCTCGCGCCGGCAGCAACAGCAGCCGCAGCTCCCTCCACCGCCAAGCAACTCCATCGACTCGACCTCCGTCGTCCCGACCTCGCTGTCGCCCTCCACCTCCTCCTCCTCGACCTCGCTGTTGCCCTCCATCGACTCGACCTCCGCCGCCCCCATCTCCGCGCCCCCGCCGCCTCTAGAAACCCTAATTTTTTGGGGTGGGCTAGTCCCAAGTAAAATTTGGATCGTCTCAAGTAAAAGTTCTACCTTCTCGGGCTGCCCCCAAGTAAGGGTTAGCCCCAAGTAATTTTGGGAGTGTCCTTAGAAAAAGCCACAAATAATCGCAAGAAAACAATGATGGCTAGATAGCCTAGATTAGTTGTGCTCCTATTGCTTTTTGTCTTATTTTTCGAATATGCAATTTGCCCAGAAATTATAAGGAGAAGCATGATAGATAATGGCCCTTTCAATAGGAAAACCAAAGCCATTGGTGCTTAACAGGGCCGGCCCAGGTGATTGGTTGCCCTATCCCTATCTAGTTTTGTTTGTCCCTTAATTTTATTGTGTGCCGATCGTGGAGGATACCCGCGACCCTGACCTCTTATGGGATCGGACTGAGCATGGGAGTTGCCCCAATTAAAGGGGGTTGTCCAAGTCCGAAGTCTTGTCTTACCCCAGGGTCGGCCCTGATACTTAACAGGAAAAAAAAAAAGAATGTAATAAAAAAGAAAAAGAAAACTTGCATATCAAGAACAACAATTGCAGAAAAAAAAAATTGCTTTTAGGAGCCAATAACCGCAAATCTTGACACCCAAACAATAAACTACTTGGCGACGAATTCAAGCTCCACAATTATTGGCGAAAGAAAAGAACAAAGAAAATAGTAGGCATGATTAATTAACTAAAATCATGGAATCTACTGTATCGGATTTCCAGCTTAAATGTGGTACAAGAGAAGGTCATTCACCCTAGAGCTTCACTAGAGAGTTTAAGAAAGTTACATGGAATCCGACTCCTTTAAAAAACAGCGTAAGCTATTAGTTGGTTAAGATGGGCCACATACATATAGCCCAGGTAAAAAAGAATACTATATATTTAGTCCACCAGAGTATATATACTACATATATATAGTCCACGAGAAAACTAACACTATATACAATTTAATTTATTATCAAGTAATAATTTTTTGTATGTGAAAACCATTTCATATACCTAGTCCAAGAGACCACTTCCATATTTGTTGGCATTCTAAGAAATCAAATTTTGAATGTTTAGTTTAACTTATTATTAAGTAAATAATTTTTTGTTAAAAAAATTCACAACATTTCAAGTTCAGTCCGAATAAACTAAAATTTTGACTCCGCCTTTGTCCTTTAATGCTACTTATGCCATTGTTGAAGCTAACGGTAATTACTATCTAGATTGGTTCCTGGCATCCAACATGAGTTTCTTTGTTGCTTAATCTTAATTATAAGGTAATAAATAAATAAATAATGTTAGGACAACGGTGCATATCCATCAGGACATAATTTGGTTTTGGCACAAACAGACGATTCATATTGCTTTGCCTCTTTTTTTTTTTTCCTGATCAACTTAAACATTCGGAGAATTAATACAACTCAGTTGGCCGTCCCCTCCCTCCTTCCTAGATTCTGTGCTTATTATTCTAAATTACAACAAAGAAAAGTAGACATGGATGCCACGAACAGCACTTTGATTCCAATGTGAACAAATGAACAAAAGAATAAATAACTTGAAATAAAATGGCAATATATTTTGTTTGATGGAGTCAAATTTGACACCTCAATAAATGAATGGTGTGATAATCTTGAAAATGTCATGAATAAAAGAAATATATTTCTAAGAAAGAAGTAAAAAAAAAAAAATATTGGGATGGCGCAAAGAAACCTGTAGTGGTAATTTGTAGGCTATATATAGTTCCTCGGTCTCTTCTTGGCTTCCATAAGACTTATAGCCAGTCTTGCAAATAGCAGGAAGAAAAGAATGATGGCTAGGTTACTTGTGCTCCTACTGCTTTCTGTCTTGTTTCTTGAAGCCGTGCCGAGAAATCAGAGGGAGAAGTATGATAGATAATGGCCTCGGCCTCACACCACAATTGGGGTAAATATCTATACTAAAAGTTAAGGTTTCACCGTGAAATTTTTTGTTCTAAAAATATATTTATCTATGTTTAATGATTATAATTGTTCATTAAGTTTAACATGGACAATTAGGTAATTATATATTGAAAAAAAAATGACTAATGTCACTTGTTTGCTTTTCCCGCGAAGCATGTGCATATATATATATACTAGTTACTAGATTTGACAAAACTAGAGTTATTCACTATTAAGTTCAGACAATTATCTCTTCTTCCTTTGCATACTAAAGTAGGAAAATTTGATGTTCACGGTGGATGTTTTTTTTTCAAAAATATAGTTATCTATGTTTACTGATTAAAATTGTTCATTAAGTTTAACATGGACAATTAGGTAACATATACAAATTTTTTTATGAAGGACAGTTGCTTACTCTTCCCATATATATATATATATTACTAAATTGGCAAAACTAGAGTTACTCACTATTAAGTTCAGACAACTTTCTCCTTCTTCTTCTTCTTCTTCTTTTGCATATACTAAAGTAGAATTTAAACTGTGATGGATGGATCAGGTGGAACAACTACAACACTTTCGGATGGGATATAAATGAGACGATATTTCGAGAAACTGGTGGGTGTTTCTATATGTGGTGTTGACTTATAGTTTCGACTCTACATTTTCGTTGTTTCTAGTTATATATAATTTGTATTGCCATGTAAAATAGTCATGGTAGGTTTGGAGAATAGGAACTTGGTAGGGAAGTAGAGAAAGCTCCATAGTGGAAACTATTTATATTTTATGTATAGTTGAAAGCTTGAAGAAATATCAAAGTAGGGGGTTCTTGCGGTTCCTTTTAAGTAGTGCTTTAGTGAAGAAATATTGTTATCTTTGTTGTTTTGTAGGGCTTAAGTGAATCCAATTAAGATAACAAAGGTTTTGTTATTAAAAGGAGAACATTAGAAAATTGAAGTTGTTAAAAAAGAAGTTAAGGAATTAACCAAATCATTAAAGTAAGGGCATAGATTTCCCTAATGATCAGTTTCTTTTTGTTTGATTGTCTTAGCTGATGCGATGGTGTCAAGCGGTTTGGCATCCTTGGGCTATGAATATATAAATATAGGTATATCCAGGATAACAACAAATTATTTTCATTAAATATCCTAACACATTCTACAAGATATGTAATTTGTTTTTTTATTTGTTTTTTTTGTCATATCCAAATTTTAGATGATTGTTGGGCTGAACAAAACAGAGACTCTCAGGTATGTATCTAATATTTTCTTAAATATATATATTTAGTCATCATAATAATATAAATATATAACCCTTTATAATCCTTACTACAACTCTAGAGTTTTGGTGCAGGACATGCATGCTATCAAAGTAGTAAGTGAATTTTATACAAATTATACGTTGTGTTAATCCATGCTTTCAATCCATAAAATGTGCACGCCTTAAAGCTGGAGTGACGTACTGGAATAATACTATACATATATATATAATCATCAACCCTTATTACAACTCTAGAGTTCTAATATACATTTACGTTGACAAGAGGTCGATATGCATGGAGGCATTGTGTCTAATTATAACTCTCTTGGTATGTAAGATGACATCCCACCCTTAATGTCTGTTTCCTATTTCTAGGATTTCTTGTTCGGATTCCCTTACATAGATTTAAGTCTTATTACCTCGCTCTAAATAAAAAAGAATTAATCAAGATGCTTCAAAATATTAATAACTGATATATAATTACATAAAACTAATACTTGAAATGATAGTTAACAAACTCAACACATCTTTAGAGTCTAATACTACATAGATTACATTTTTATTTTGTATTTATTAATTTTTTTTTACATATTGATCAGGGAAATTTGGTTGCTAATGCATCGACATTCCCCTCTGGGATAAAGGCTCTTGCGGACTATGTGCACGATAAAGGGCTAAAGCTTGGAATTTATGGTGATGCTGGGTATAATTAGCTACTTTCCTTGTGTTCTATCAAAAGAAGAGTTTATTCATAATATATATATTTAAAATTATCTAGACTAAATTACTAAATATTCCACTAACTATAAATGCGATAATTGACAAAATGGTCATGTGAGGATTGATCACATCTAAAGATACCATGTTTGTTGGATTTGTAAAGATTTATTTTGTTTTTCTTCAATGCTAATCAGACAGTATCAATAGCAAACTATGAATTGCTTTCCAATTTTCGAATTACCTAGCAAAAGTTCTTAAAGATAACAATATAACATCAATTTCTACACACTTTATTTATTTGAACACAAATATATTATATTTAGTCTCACTTGCACACACAATATTTTACCATTTTGTTTCATGAACTTCTTTTCATTTGAAGATAGCTAACTTTGGTGACCTTGGGCTTAAATCACAGGACATTAACTTGCAGCAAAAGAATGCCAGGGTCCCTTGGACATGAAGAACAAGATGCAAAGACCTACGCATCGTGGGTATGTCAACTGTTTTGATGCATAAAAGGAAACTGATGTATTTGAAAATACACATGTTGGAATTAAACTTGTGTTGAAATTTCTTATGCTTTTTTTAGCTTCTACTCCCTTGCATAACCATATTATAAATACATTAGTCTTTGATTTTTGGTGAAGAGGACCTACAGCATGAATTTTAAAATGACCTCAGCTTAGTCTCCTTTCACTTTAGTAGTACCCAAAAAAAAAAAAATCTTCGAACACGTTAAAGTAAATTGCTACATGTACTGAAATATTTCATTTGCATTTAAATATTTCATTTCCATTTATTTCCAATCATGAATTACCTAATTAAGTATGAATTTTTGCTGCACACAAAATGATGGTTTCATATAGTGTTTGAATATCTTTGCTTTGCTTTCCAGGGAATTGACTACTTGAAATATGATAATTGCCACAATCAAGATATTAGTCCACAAAAAAGGTAATACATTAATCTTTCGTTACATATTATTTAAATTAATACATTACTCTTTGAATTCAATTTGTATATCATTTTTGTGCCTTATATTATTCTCAATTGGTTTTGAGATGAAAATAGATACCGTAAGATGAGTGAAGCTTTGCATAATTCTGGAAGGAGCATTTTCTTTTCTCTTTGTGAATGGTAAGCTAGCTTGCTCGTTCTAAAATCCATTGTAAAGTTTTGAAATTTTAATATAGAGTCAGTAAATACAAATAATGTCCACAAAACTTAATTTAGTAGGTAAAATGCATAAACTCCCACGAGTTTCGAATATCAGAAACTTAATTTAACATATATCACTACATCTAATAACTAATCTTATTTGGTAGAAAATATTTAATTGTATATAACATGACCTTTGGCATGAACTTCAATAGATTACTTCATTAAATGTTGATGAATACTTCATATTGGCGTGATAAGAGAGATTTATTAGGATATATCAGTACCAAAATTTTCTGGAATTCTATGTAGGGGACAAGAGAACCCAGCAACTTGGGCAGGAGCCGTAGGTAATAGTTGGAGGACAACTGGAGATATAAGTGACCATTGGGACAGGTATCAAAATATTTATATTTAAATAAATCTTAACCAAGAGATTAATTTCCCAAATTATTTTGAAACTATCCTTACCCTTTTCTTTCAGTATGACTAGTCGTGCTGATCAAAATGACAAATGGGCATCATATGCAAAACCGGGAGGATGGAATGGTAACTTCAAATTGATACCTTACTTTCTTACTACTAGGATCATTATATTTCTTCACTTTCATGGTCATCTGTGGAGTTAGTAGAATATTAGAACATACACGTATTGACTTTATAGAACATATAAAGATGACATCTAGGTTTTTTTTCTTTATTATGTATAATAATTTATTAATATCGCGTCTTTGTACCTTTTAAGTTTCCCTATGCCAATTAACCTGGAAAGAGAGTATACTTTTAAGATTTTTAAATCAATAATTAACCTTGTGGATGATGTCTATACCTTTGTAGTTTTAGTAGTTCCGCATATGAACATAGACTTCACTTTTTCTCTCTTTGTTTCTTAGACCCAGACATGCTTGAAGTAGGCAATGGTGGAATGACAATCGAAGAATATCGTTCTCACTTTAGCATATGGGCTTTGGCTAAGGTAACAAATCATAGCCAATTTGTCATTCTTGATATGTTATTTATTTACGGGTAGGTCACTTGCTTAACTCGAAAATAGAAACAACTCAATTTTTTCCCTTAATTTTCTGACTGGTCAAGTTTAAGTTGCATAATTCAGAGAGGAAAATTCATGTGCGCATTCTCCTTCTCTAGATTACTCTTTTTGTCTATAGATGAAGACCCACCTTTTATTTGGTCAAAAATCTTGTTTGATAGGATGAGTTTAATTTTATGATATCCAAACTTCTTTACCATATTATGTTAGTATACACAACACTTTTCTTGAATATACTATTGAACTTTTTTTTTTTTTTTTACTTTCAACCTACTATCAAACAAGATGAACACGTATGAAGTTTTTTTTTTACCCCTTCAAACTAGCTAGAGTAACTTCGATATACCGAGTTCAAAATAGTTTTGCAGTATCTAAGTACACTCTCTTTGACTCATCTTTTATATATTAATATTTGAATTCCTCCAAGTGAATATGAAACATCTTCCAAATAATATTGTTGCTGTCCTCCAATCATTTGTACTGATATCTCTATACAATATGACAAACTAGATTAATCGTTACCAAAATATCGTAATAATTTTCTCATTATATGTATATATATATGTCCTTTAATTAAAGAAAGAAAACACATTTTATGATGATCCATTGTGCATACATTAACTTTTTGCATAA